>BMAC01000453.1:747037-772730 GCA_014905375.1 Phtheirospermum japonicum
TTTCTTACTTTTTCATACATAAAATATGAGATTTTCACTATAAAGTAAGATTTTTCCTTTTTATTTTTGAACATAAATTAAGAATATATTTATTTTAGAAAATAAAGTAAGAAATTTCACTATAAAATAAGAACTTTTCCTACTTTTTCAAATATAAAATAACAAACTTTCTTATTTTAAAGGATATAAAGTAAGAAACTTTATTAATTTTTTGAACATAAAGTATGAAACTTCACTATAAAATAATATATAATTTGTATTAAATAAGAAAATACATAATAATAATTTGCTATTAAGTAAGAGTTTTTTTTTTTTTTCTATTTTTTTTGGCAAAACAAAAGAGTGTAATAAGTAAGAAAAAAAGTTTGTAATAAGTAAAAAAAAAATACATAACAACATTTGCACATCAAAGTAAGAAACTTTTGCAATCAAATAAAATACTTTTCGTCATCAAGTATGAATTTTTGGACATTAAATAAAAAATCGGTTACATATAGTAAGAAATTTAGACATATAGTAAGAAATATTTCCGATGACCGGAATTATTTTTTGGAAATTAAGTAAAAAAATGTTTGGACATATAGTAAGAAATGTTTGCACATATAGTAAGAAATACATACATATAGTTAAAATCCAGACATACAGTAAGAAAAATATCTGCGTTGAAAAAAAAACTGACTGCACTGACTCCATGGACATGTAGTAAAAAATTCAGACATACAGTAAGAAATTTTGGGCAGAAAAAAAAAAGAAAAAAATGCCGAAAATAAATTTCGGCAGCCGAAAAATATTTTCAAATGATCAGGTAAAGAAAATGTGACCGGAAAATTTTCCGGCCGGGCGGCGGCGGCAGGTGGCGGCCGGCGTCAAACTTTATATTTGTTTGGGCAAATTGTTGGGTACTATTTGACTTAAAATTGGATGGAGGACTAATTGACAAATGGACCTCCACCTGGGGTACTATTTTACAATTTCCCCTTAAAATTATTTCATATGTAGTTTGTCTTTTAATTAAAATAACTATTTTAGATCTTATTTACTAATTATATATGACTTATTCATATTTTTATATTAGGATAATCAAAGGAAAGTATTGAATAAGAAAAAATAAAGTAAAGAAATTAAATTAGGTAAGATACAATAAAAAAAATTATTAAATTATGTAAATAATAGGTTCGAATGACACATAAGCAAACTAAGCACCATAATTTTTATTTGCCAAACGAAACATACGAAACTGACACATAGGCTAGGAGGATTTTGCATTAATATATAGGGGTGATATATATATATATATAATATATATATATATATATATATATATTATATAATATATATAATTTTATTATTTTTTTTGTTAGGTCTTTTTCCATTTTGATTTGAAAAACACAATAGAAAAATTAATTTTATTTATAATTATAAAAAAAAATTTATTGTGTTTTTTTTTTATTATTTTTTTCTATTATGTTTTTTGAATCAAAATGAAAAAAGACCTAACAAACATATCGTACAGCCTTTTAATCCAATCACAGCTTTTTAATCCATCAATTGCGGATAAAATTTTCATATATCCGAATATTATTTGGGCCTAGTCCTGCAAATTAAGGTCATACAGGCCCATATATGCAAAATACAGTGGACCAAGTAGCTCTCTTAACTCTTCTAGACCTAGTCAAGATCTTCCGTGTCAAACGATATATGCATATCAATTGTATCAGCGTTTAATTGGTTAAAGGGCCCAAATCTTGTCAAGTTGGATTAGCAAATTATCCGCGATGTCAAAATTTCAAAATTAATATATTAGAGTACCGTTAATATAATAAAGTGTAAATATTAATATATCATAATACTCGGTCAGTAATTTATGAAAATTCAATACTTCAAATTACGAATCATAGTACAAAAATAAAATATCATATTATCGTGTCAGATAGTCTAACGGGTCATGACCGATCAATCTAATCTGACATAAATATTTGTATTATTCTTTTTAGAGGAAATCTTTTAAGACTGACCACTCTTGAAATGAGTAAGCGAGTCGATCAAAGTTCGTTAAAAACTCAATCAAAGCACAGTGTGATACACATCAAATAGAGCACTAATTCCTGAACCATAAATTAACTATCCACGTTTACAAAACCAAACTCAACAAAACACAGTATAGCACCAGCACACCATCATTCAAATGTAACATTATCAACCACGCAAAAACTCCCAATGGTCCTAAAAGCAAAAAATCAACCACATTATCAATTACCCTCGCAAGTCTTAACAATACAATTGCCTCCTCAAGAGAGCCCTTCTCGCAAAACTCAGATCCAATGATATCCCTCAGTTTCAATATAATTTGATTAAACCAACAAATGCAAAGCTGAGTTATGTGCACTGTATATGCACATTTTCAATAACTTAAGTGTTTATACAACAATTAGAAAAATCATTTCATAAACCCCATGTGAGATCCCACTATCATTTCGGCAATTTAACTTAATTCAATTTTGTGAAGAACATATATATCACTAAGCACAATCTAAAGTAAGTTTGCATTGCCGAAAAGCATATCTGATGCAACATTTGGTTAAACTCGGTCGATCAGGGTCTCACAATAATCAACCATAGTTCACCCATCCACAAATATTCACAATTGCAAAAATACACACAATTTTCATATGTATCATCAAATTATCATGCATAGTGGGAGAGATAAATATCAAGAATATCAATGGAAATAAGATATATGAAGTATACTAAGGGCACAATAGCATCTTAAATCGCGAGCTATGGTCACGAAACCCATTAAAAAGTATTATTTTCAAAAAATAAATAATTTTTTTATTCAAATAGTTAATCAAGAAAATATTTCCATATCCCCATCGGGAGGTGTTATAAGAGTTATTATACCGTGCACCTGGACGCACCTTGCAAGGTACACCCAATAGTTAATTTATCATCACATATAATTGACATATATTATAACATATAACTGGTAAATATCATCACGTGTAATTGAAACATATCATCACAAATAATTGAAATTCAAAACCGAGAATTTAAAATCCAAAAAAAATAAAATAAACCTAAAACGAAAAACCAAACCCTAAAAATGGAAGACTAAACCTTAAAATGAAAAACTAAATACCAAAATTGAATATTAAACTCTAAATCCTAAATTTCTATCACATATATATCATCACATATAACTGACACATATCTTCACATATAACTGATAAAATGATAGATTTTTGTCGAGACCCTAAAATGGAAAATTAAATTTTAAAAAAATGAAAAATGAAAATTAAACCCTAAAAATGCAAAATTGAACCCTAAAATGTAAAATTAAACCCTAAAATGGAAAAGTAAAACCTAAACTCTAATTTTTTTTTTCACATATCATCACGTATAACTACCATATAACATCACATATAGCTGTCATATATCATCACATATAATTGATTGATAACATATTTTTACAGAGTGCACCTAGTAAGGTGCAACCAAGTGCATGTAATAAATTGTCGTGTTATAAAACCGTTTCATATAAGATAATCATACATTCAAATAAAAAATTATAATTTAAGGTATAAAAAAATGTACTCACAGAAGAAAAACTAGGTAAATACTGTTGGAATTTTATAGATATAAACACATAAGATTCATATAACATATCCTAAAACATACATAATAATTATAGGATATAAACATCATGCTATAATCATCAAAGATTTATGAATTAACGGAATACTTGGATCCATAATCGTATTCGTATGCAGAAATCAACTCTCGTAACACGAGACGGGACTCCTAATCCAAAATCAAGCAAGAACACGAACATGAATAGGTTCGGGTTGGTTTTATGATCTTTCTCACCTAAATCTCATAAGGGAACTTAGTTTTCTATCTTGATGGGGAGAATAGAAAACAATGTACGATTTAGTATATTAGGGACCATAACCATGGTGTCTTTATATAGTTATCAATTAGGGTATCCCATAATCTCCTAAATTGATACTATCAGGTATCTACTCATTAACTCCATATCAAATTCCAGTAGACAAAGGACTCTTTTCTTAATTAGATCACTTAATCAAGTCCCGAAATAAAATTAATATAATGAAAAATATAATTGTAATTAAAATATATTGTCCACTTTAATTGGAAATTAATAAATTCCCAACAGTCTCCCACTTGGGCTGCATATTGTTCATCGAACAATTATATTACTTTATGTGTACACCTTACGCCATTTATTAACCAACTACTGCCTGACAATCTAGTCCATCTCATATAATAGCAATGAGACTATCAAGTTTTTCATCACACTAACTATCGTGAATCAACCATGATAATCACCATACTAATATACTCAATGACACAGATCAAATATGGTGAGTAGCATGGAAATACATGTAAAGTGATCCTTATCATGCATATTTCCAACTAGTCCAACTTTAGTGAGATCAAACCATAAGTAATGCAAAACATTACAAACAAATATAATGAGTTCAAAATACCATGAACTTTATTCTGCAGAAAAACCGAAGGTAATCCAAAGTTTAAGAAAAGTACATAGAACACCAACTCCCACTGAACTAAGGTAATATCCATAATAACACCTAATGAGCGCAATGCTCGTTAAACACCTCATGTGTTAATACCTTAATTAGTGAATTGCTAGCATAAATTCATCCTTATGTGTTCCATGAGAAATTTGAACTCTTTCCTTTATCAACAAAAAACTTGTTGGCTCGCCGAAATATCGCAAGCCAGATTTTGCAGTCATATCCATAATAAGATGTCTCAAAACTTAGATAGAATTTGTAAGGTATTACAAATGTCTACACGACACCTTTTCCAAAATAGCTATTTCAGCCAAATGGATTTTTAATGGCATCCAATAAAGTCGGAATCAAAAAATACTAAAGGATCTCCAAAAATTTGATTTCCCATAATCGAGCATAAAATTATTTTTGTTCTCTAAGAAGACTTTATAAACCCTTTTGGATTTTCCAAAATAAACCATATCAATATTAATTATTTGCCAAAATATTATGTAAAGCGATATCCAAAATCTTACATACTTAAGCACACAAAAGATTTCCAAACATAAGTAGTCTTTTGCATATATTAACTTTATAGTCATTCTTAGGGCACTAAATGAGTTAACCTTAAATTAGTAATGGAATGCTCTCACTGAACTTACGGTATCTACAACGATTAACTTTATTTATCCCAACACCAAACGGTATAATAAATTAATGATAATTATATTACCATAAATAAGGAGCCATCTCAAACGAGTTTTAATGCCACAATGATTCTAAAGATTTTTCCAATAACCAAAGAGAAAAATAACTTTATAATAAATGTCTTTATTTAGATAAAGATTTTCAAATAGACATACCAAATATCTCTCAATATTGTCATTGGAGTCTTTTCGGTCTTAAATTAATTATGACCAATTAGACTCAACCTTATTGACAACTAGACGAGATTCCAAAATATCATTGTTATTTTCATCTAATGTACCTAATAGCTTATTTTGAGATGTTGAATTTGTCTTTAGATGGTGATTTATAAATATTACTTTGGTGATCCAAAAATTGCATATTGAACAATATTATGAAAGAATCATTGTCAATTACAATTGTAGCAGAATATCATAATCCTTACCAATGATAAACCAATCACCTTTTCTCCCACTCAAGCTCAACTGTCTCAAACAAACTCTATATCCCGTTACAAAAGACCTTCTAAATTTTTTAACAAAAGTAGTAACTTACATTCGTAAATTCAAGTTCTATTGTAGACCCGAAAGTCTTACTTTAGTTGGATAACCACAAATATACAAATATCTAAGAATAGAATTTTGCATTACCAATATCAATATGGGGGTTTAGTTTGCTACTACTTAGTTTAGAACTCTAATGGAAATTAATATTGCATTATCAATTGCTTCTCCAAAACTTACAGTAAATAAAAATAGACGAAGCATATTTCTTACCATATCCTTAAAGAGTATATGTTTGTACATATGAAAAGTCATGCAAATAAGAGACATTGTCATCATAGATAGTGAAACTATAATATTTGAATATAGAAAGAGATAAAATTTAACCGTAAACTCTTTCAAATTCAAATGACTTTAATCAATGGCAACTTAAACCCATATAGCCTCAATTACATTTGTTTTGTCATAGTCCCGTATAGATGTATCTTTCATCACTTGACCATTGACTCCACAATTAGAAACATTTGCACTGTAATACTTTATGAGAAATTACCCGCCAAATACTTAAATGTACAAAATACAATTAAAATAATTGACATTAAAATGAGAAGCGTACTTAGAACATTCCCACTATCATGCAAAAATTAAAAAAAAATTGAATTCCTTATATTATTACTTTTACATTCCAAATGTGGTGTCCTACTTGCAACTTTATTATGAGGGATAAATGCAAATTGAGTACTTATGTATTTTCTCGTTCAATTAAATAATATCATCGAGAGAATAGATATTTCTTAATGTACTCCTTGATGTTCCATATTTCCTTAGTGAAACAATAATCGAGAAATTAATAGTTTCAATAAATATTTAGAAGGAACAATTTGCATTATTGACCTCATAATTAATGCCCTGAATATTAATCGTAAATAGTGCCATAAGCACATAAAATCGACATTGGGAAATAAATTAAAATAAACAGAAAATCAATTTAGAGAACAAAACAAGAAAAATGTTTACACTTAATATTTATGTCGTAACATAAATAAATTATGGGAAAATGGACCAAATGGGGATACATTACAAGGAACCTAGTACAACATTAATCTCGTCGAAGGACAGAAAATTAACTGCAGCGGTATCCTTGTTGCAATGATCAAACACTGATAATAAGTTTTGTCAGATAAAGTCTATCGAGGACCGATCAATGCCCACATGAAAAGAAGAAAAGGGTAATTATCACATGTTTATCATCACATGTGCTTTGTTATTTGGCCAGGCTATGTCAGATCGAAGGGTCGATCATAACTCGCATAAATAACTTCACACCATCATCTATATAAAATCAATAAATTTTATCTCCACAACAGAGGTTGCGAAGGCTACGTGCTATTTTGATTAACCAAAACAAAAATTACTAGACCAATTGAGCAAGAACAATCAATGTTACTCAACTGAACAACGTTAAGCGTCGTCCCCTGTAAAATACATATGGATTGAATACAACTTTATTTTGATTTAATACTTAAATAACTGAAATGTTATTGAACTAAATTTAAAACAAGCTCAAATTCAAAAATTAACATAATTTGAATTAGGACCCAATAATAAATTAGGCCAAAAACCCATTCCGTTATGTAGAATAAATCTACGACAACAACGAACCTAATAAAATAAGTTCAATATAACCATAATTGGATTTGAAACTAAAACCATAGTAGGACTCAAGTTCATAGCTTCTAACTGAATATGGGTTATATCTTTATAGATTAATTATCGAATAAATTCAATAATAATTCAGTCTTTATGGGTTGAATTAATTTCACCCTTTGTTAACCCAATACCATATATTCAAGTTCATTATCCAAAATCCCTTATATGAATTTGAGTCAAATAAACTCAAAATTCAATCCTTATAAAGATTTCAAGATCAACAAAAAATTGATCCCAAAATCTAATCTTAATTTGGATTTAATGTAATTGAATTTAACGCTAATTTTAATATGAGTCCGCAAAATACAATTATATATGAACATGATTCTATATTTACTGTATTTGAAATTAAAGTCCAGCAAACCAAATCAAACTTTAAAATGCAACTTCATTTAGATTTGAGCTTTACGTATCGTGTCTGACTGAAATGTGAATCAAACTCACAACATATAGGCCAAGTTCAATATATAAATTTTAAGCTAAAAATCAATTTGTAATTTGAGTCAAAACTTAAGGAGAATCTAAATATCAACATATTAGCTCAAAATTTTATCCAAATTAAAATTTAAATTGAGAATTCGTATAAGTTAGCAATGTAGCGTTATCGACCAAATTGTGTCAAACTGAAGAGTCGATCACAATTCTCATGACTAAGCTCACATTATCATCTTTGTAATATTCAAGAAAATCGCTCTCTACATCAGAGGTTACGAAGGTAGCTTGTTGATTTGATTGATCTAACTGAAAACTACTAGACTATGCGAAAGAGAATATTTAATTATTCTCCAATAAAATTCATCCCCAATTTAATTTTAATCAAGTCTAGAAACCAGATTAGATTTGATCTTGTCATCTTAATTTATATTTAAACCTACGTATCTTAATTAGGCTTATAATCTAATTAAATCAAGAAATACTAAATGTACCCTCAAATTAATTAGACTTGAAAAGAATAATTGATACTTGAATACTCAAATTAAGCCCAATTTCCCCAAAAAAGAAGGTCATTTCTATAAATCTAAAAATACAAGCATTTCATGCAATTCACGGCCCACATTCACATATAAGGCCCAAAAATTACACAACACCAATCAGGCCCAAAAAAGTATTTGAAATTGCAAAATAGGCCCAAACAAACTTTTACTCAAATGTCTAAGTCAAGGTCCACATGAAACTAATCACCAGAATGGCCTGAATAAGAATTAACCTCAGAAAGTCCCAAATAAAGTTCTAAATTGCATTCAGGTCCCGGAAAATCTAAAATTTAATAAAATCACTCCAAATAATGCAAAAAATTTCAATCAGGCCCAACAAAAAAAACACCAAATTTTCAGATCAACCCCATAAAAACTTTAGAAGTGACCAAAAGGCCATCTTCTCCAAATCCCACCAAACCCGTCGCCAACAACACCTACAACCACTACCGAAACTTCTGCCGCCAACCAACGCGACCAACGCCGCTGTCAAACCGTCGGCACTTGATGTCGCCAGCGACGAGGAGAATATCCTACTACCGACGACGAACTGAAAACTCACGAGTAAAATCGCAAGTCAACCCACCAGGCGCCGACAGCTTTCCCTCCGTCGATTGCCCAGATTCACGGTGACCCAATACCAGACAATCACTCCGAGAAGGTGCGAGAAAAGGAGCGACGCCTCTGCAGAGGCCAAAATAGCCTATTCAGTGCCACCTATTTGTCGCCTTGTGCGTCGGAGATATGAAATCCGAAGGAGAGGAGTACACGGTCCCGGTTCCGAATGGGCCGCCCTCGCCAGAGCCTTTGCTAGTGGTTTGATATGGTGGTGTTGCGGCGGTTGAATTGGGAAGAAGACAATAATAGGATTTTCAATTTCTGAGTTTTAACCAACCCTTTTTTTTTTAATTGACTGAAGCCCGAAGCCCAAATCGTATTGGGGTTTGAGAGAAAAAGGAAAAGGCCATTGAATTGGAATTTTTCTATAGAACCAGATAGGGCTCCATTACGGAGCCCTATATAACACATGACATTCACCCCACCGTGCATTTATAAAAAAAGAAAAGAAAAATAAAAAGAAAAAAATAATTAAGGGTTTAGATGAATGCCATGTCATTTATAGGGCTCCATAATGGAGCCATATCTGGTTCTATAGAAGAACCGAATTGTCCCTTTGAAACAATAAAAGCGTCTGACTTTTAGAAAACGCATATGACAAGTCCCCCATTTTTTTTAAAGGGTAAATTTCATTTTTAAGTACCCAAATTATGCCCCACATTCAAAAGTATTAATATTAGTACTTTGAGTTACATTTTTCTTTCAAATTTCATACCCTGCGTTGACCTGCCGTTAAAAACTAACGGAGACCACAAGGTGGGGGGAAATTTGGAGAGTTTGGCGCCAAAAAACTGCCTTTGTACCCTAGCAGAAGTTCAAAAGATTTTCATCCCATTTTTAGTGTTTTCACCACCTCCAAACATTGAAATGCTCTAATATAAGAAAAAATCATGCCAGAAATTCTGCTATAGATTCTTGTGGTATAATGATTATTCATATGAAAAGCATTTTTGTCACTGTGATGGAGATAAAACCTCCATACTCGGATTTATACAAAAGGTGTGTGTGTAGTTGATCTAATTAATTTTTATAATTTACCCGAATCATTTTTCATATGATTATTCTATAAAACCACCATAATCTGGCATGATGATTGCAGAGATCCAAACAAACCTCCATACCCGAATTCCCACAGCCGACCACCAGCACTCTCTTCCCCTCGTAAAACCCTCCATTCTTGTACCYGCTCGTATGCACCACGTCGTCGCCGAACTCGCCCATCCTCTCAATCGCTGGAACCACCGCCTCCGCATTCTCCCCCATCGCCACAATCAGCCACCAGCAGACGTACTCCACCGCCGCCTCCCCCTCCCCCGTCGTGACCACCCTCCAGAACCCAGAACCCTATCGAACTCGGTTGGACCACCCTCCGGCCGAAGACGGGCCGGATCTCGAAGCAGTTGGCGTAGTCCTCCAGGTAGCGCACGAACTGGTGCTCGGAGGGGTAAGTCGGGAAGCTCTTGGGGAAGGGCATCAATGGAAGCTCGTAAAACTGCTTGGGTAGGTGGAGCCTCAGCCGGTCGTAGGTCTTGAACTGCCACAGCGACGCGATGCAGTTGGATCTCTCCACCACCAGGGACGACACCCCCTTTTCCTTCAGGCACGCCGCCGCCACTAGCTCCGACGGCCCGACCCCCACTATCACTAAGCCCAGCACCCACACGCACCGCTTCGACTCGATTTTGGTGCAGTAAGGATCGTGAGCGATTTTTCCTTCTATCTCTTTTAAGTAATTTCCCATCGCTCAATAATTAATCCAATCAAGAATCAGTCAAGACTAAATTATTAATAAATGACGAGCGAGCGAGTATAGTAGTATTAATTATAACTGCTAATATACAACTACTGCTTCAAGATTCAGATGATGAGAAGAGAGAGTAGAAATCGGGAAAAACGAAAATATATGAATTTTGATTTGGTTTTGCGAAGTTTAGGGTTCTATTCGACAAAATCAGGAAATGGGGCGGTGAATTGGGGGTAAATCTAACCCTAACCTGAGGTAGTTGGTCTCCGTTAGTTTTTAACGGCAGGTCAACGCGGGGTATGAAATTTGAGATAAAAAGGTAACTCAGTGTACTGATATTGATACTTTTGAAACGTGGGGTACTGATCCTGAAATTTAGGCAATAGTTTGGGTACTAATAATTGAATTTACTCTTTTTTATTATTATTATTCTTGATAAGGTAAAATAGGAAAAGAAACCCAGTAGGCTTGAATCAGAAACATAATATCAGCAAATCCACCAAATTGAACAATAAAACAACTAATTTCAATTTCATGCCTGGACTGAATGGAGGAAAAATTGCAGATCCAAATGATTTCCATAAATTCCAGCGATTAAGCAGTGATGACTACTATGATACCACTTGTTAGAATTTTATAGATATAAACACATAAAATTCATATAGCATATCCTAAAATATGTAGGATAATTTTAGGATATAAACATCATGCTATAATCATCAAAAATTTATGGATTAACTTAATACCTGGATGCATAGGCGTATTCGTATGAAGAAATCAACTCACGTAACACGAGACGGGGCTCCTAATTCAAAGTCAAGCAAGAACACGAACATGAATAGGTTTGGGTTGGTTTTATGATCTTCCTCACCTACTTGATGGGGAGAATAGAAAACATTGTACGATTTAGTATATTGAGACTCTTTTCTTAATTAGATCACTTAATCAAGTCGAACAATAAAATTAATATAATGGTAAATATAATTATAATTAGATCACTTAATCAAGTCCAACAATAAAATTAATATAATGACAAATATAATTATAATTAATATATGTTCCCCACTTTAATTGGAAATTAATAAATTCCCAACAAATACTTTATCCATCCAAAAATAATGGTCCTGCGGTTGATCTTACACAAATTAAGAAATGCGTTTTATATAGTTAAGTCATCAATGTTGGAATTAATATATTTGTCATTTGAATAGTAAAATTTTGCATTATAGTCATTAATTTTGAATAAGTGAAAAAAGTTTTATTTTAAAAATATTAATTAATGATGTGTAAAAATAAAAAGTTAATAATATATTAAATATGACGACTAAAGCATATTAATAGGACCGATGAAAATAAATGGTAGATTATATTTGTAGGACTCCGTATGGTTTTCACATTGTGTCAGTCTTAACAAATCGGTCTTACGGTCATTTTTGTGATCTTCATCACATGGAAGCTTCTAAAGCGCATTTGACTATTTAAGAAATATTCCATTAATCCCCCAAAATACCAAATAAATGTTCGAAATAATAGTATACCAATTACTAAGGAAAATAAAAATTGAAACAAATTGAGTGTTTGACAAGGTCTACCAAAACCGTGTACTCGGCCAACCTTTTTTTTTTGAAGAGTCAATTTTTGCCAAAAGCACAAAATTTCTGCATTTAATAGATACGTTTCTTGTTCAATATAAATTCCAACACCTATAATTTTGTAAAAACCACCACTCCAAAAATAACAACCATAATATATATCATAATAATACTTCTAATGGATCGACAAAGCACAAAAACGCTACCTCCGTCAGCAAAGCCGCCAGCGTCCGCCAGTGGAAGCAGGGTTCGCCGGAATCCTCACCCGGCGCCGGCCAGGTCTCGATCGGTACGATACCAATATCGATATGAAGTGGCCGCGCCGGAAAATAGGTTGCGGAGGAGGCAGCCGGCCTGCAAAGAGATTGTTCTAAGGGCGTTGACACCGCCGAGTCAGAGGCTGAGCTGGCGGTGGCGGAATTTCAGACCCACGCCCAGCCGGTTCTCCAACGTGTCTATGGCTTGATTAATCCGGGCCAAGTCTCGGAGAAAATTAAAAGAAAAATGAAAGGAGAAAGTAATTAATTCTCCATAGATTTATTATATATGGTGTTTTGTTTTATATTTTTGAAAGGGAGATCAAGGTTTTCATAGCTGTGATGTATGGTACTCTGTAGCGGAGGTTGTAATTTTTTTTTTTCTTTTCTTTCCCAAACTCCTCATAGTTTACTAATTTGTCTTATAATCTTTATTTTCATACACGCTCCGATCTGTGTTTTTTAAATTTTATTTACTTTAGTAATTTTTCTTGGAAAATTAATTTTGGCCGAAATTTTTGCACAGTTAAAGAAAGTAAAGTTTAAAAAATGCACAATTCATTAAAAGATGAAGTGCTAAATTAAGTTGAGGTACTGTAAACTTAATTCTTGTTTACGAATTAATGACCCTAACTTGCAGTCTGGAGATTAATATTTCATTTTTTATTAGTCTACATACATGAAATGAAATGAAATTCCATTTACCAGACGAAAATATCAATTTACCAAAGAGGATGCAAATTGAATAAACTGAAGGGGGTGCAAGTGCAACACGACTATTCTCATCCCATATATTACTAAGCGTTCCTCATTTATAAAGTTCTTCCCACCCATTTTTTTTACAAACACTTATGTTAGAACAGATTAACGGGTCATAAGTCATTAGGTTATGTGACCCGATATTATAATATATTAGTTTTTGTACTGTAATGTATTGGTTTTTTTACTATAAAGTATTGGTTTTTCATAAATATTTGACCCATGCTATGATGTATTATTTTTTGTACTGTAATATTTTTGTACTATGATGTATTGATTTTTTAATATAATGTATTGGTTTTTGCACTATAATGTATTGATATGAAACTTTGGCCTAACGGATGATCCGTTAGTTCGGCCTAACAAGAGTGTTGTCCTTTTTTTTTTAATTATAATCTTTACTACACGGGATACAACGATAAAACTGTGACGAATATAACTAAATTAACAGAAACAACAATCAGCAAAGAACAAACAGTAAAAGGAAGATATCGAGACGACCGAACTCTTTTTTTAAGATTCTTATTGCCCCATACTCAATGCTTACGGTTTGATAGAAACGAATCTCACAAGATACAACGACGAACGAAGCTGGACGGAGCAGACGATTCAGTCAACCTGACGAACGAGAACTGGGCAGACAACCAAGCAAACACTAGTTGCAAACTATATGATGCGTGAGGCAAGTATGAAAATCATGAGATGCTTTGATTCTAATGATTTTCGAATGAATGAGTTTACACTGCAAAGGGAGTGGTATTTATAGTTGAGAGATAACCCTTAAACAAGGAAGTAAATCGTAGGAATTACGATTCCTGATACAAATCAGACTCCTAATCTTTCTCCACAAGAAAGACTAGAAGGTTCTGGAATTGGTCCAAAACAAAACCCCAAGCCCAGTAAGAAACCACGAACCACAAAACACAAAACACGTGGCGCGAAAAAACGCGAGAGCCGCGAGCCCGAGTCGAGCCGGCGGGCGGGTGGTGGCGCGCGTGTGGGGACTCCCACCTCCACTCAACTTCTAACCAATGCCCGTCTCACTTCATTTAATAAAGCTACCTAGAAATGGGATTCCTTCCAATGTGGGACTTTCCATATCTCAAATGAAAATCTCACTACCTTTTCAACTTCCAAATTCACTTCTTAAATGTCAAACTCTAAACATTGATTACTCACTCATCCCAACATGTATTTGTGAAAGCCACGTTCATCCACTCGCAATGTAGATTAAGAATGTGAAATTCATTTTTGGAAATAAGAAGATTTCCATATTTGAAATATTGGATCAAAGTTACCAAAAATAACTTCCCAAATACCCAAATCCCCAACAATCCCCCACATCAGTGCAAATCAATGTATGATTCATGTAACTCATTGCTCAGTTTGTACATGAAACATTATTACATCTGGCTAGGTAGCTTTCGGCTTTAAACCCTCCGTAGTGAAGTACCATCGGATAAACCCGCGGTTTAGTTGACAAAGTCGTTGAACTATTCCACTTATGAGCATACCGAGACAATGATACTCACATAACAAGGCTTACATCACCTCTCAAGTTCTTAAGATGTGTCCATTTTGGCCTTGGAACACTCATGAGATTCTTAAGTGCTCCGGTAGAGGCGGCCACTCCTCTACACTAAAATAGGTGACCTTGTCTATCATAAGTATCCTACTATACTCCACCTTAATAGGTATAAATCATCATTAAAAGTCTAGAACTTACCCTTACCACTTTCATCAGGAATATCACTCAGATATATATGCTCTCTAGGCGGCTAGGTACCAAGTGTTCAAACTAAAACAGTCTAAAGTTTGGTTATCCCTTTAAACCAAGTTCTTGGGATCTCTAGTCATCATGGTTGGGTATCCACTAAAGACCATCATTTGTTGTGGATTTTACTCTCATTCCCTCTAGCAATGTATAGAGTTGATCTCGATTTATACTCTTTGTGAACGGATCCACTAAACTTTCCTTTGACTTCACGTAGTCAATGTAATTATACCACTTGAGAACAATTCTCTAACGGTATTATGCCTCCGATGAATATGTCGCGACTTACCGTTATACATTTTACTATAAGCCCTTGCGATAGCAGCTTGATTACCCCAATGTATCATAATCGGTGATACTGACTTTGTCCAACATGGAATATTTTCGAGAAAATCTCGAAGCCACTTAGCCTCTTCACCAACTTTATCCATAGCTATGAACTCCGATTCCATGATGGACCGGGCTATGCACGTTTGCTTTGTGGACCTCCAAGACACAGCATCCCCGCCAATGGTAAAGACATACCCACTTGTGGAGTGTGATTCTTGGAATCCGATATTCAGTTGGCATCGCAATACCCCTATAGAACTTCAGGATATCTCGTATAATGCAGCTCGTAACTCTGCTTAAATTTCAAGTATAGCAATACTCTAACCAGATCTTTCCAGTGATCACTGTTCGGATTACTCGTGAACCTACTTAGTTTGTTCACCGAATAAGTTATATTCGGTCTAGTACAATTGAAAAGGTGCATGAGACTCCCAATTATCCTAGAATATTGTAGTTGAGTCACTAGATCACCTTTGTTTTTCACTAAACGAAGGTTATCGTCAATTGGAGTCTTAGCCATTTCATTATAAAATGCATTAAACTTCTTTAGTATGTTCTCTATATAGCGAGACTGTGAAAGTACTATGTCGTTTGAATTCCTTATGATCTTGATCCCAAGAACCACATCGGCTAACCCCTTGTCCTTCATATCAAAGTTATCTTTTAACATGTTCTTCGTACTTGTGGTCACATCATGAGAGTTACTCAAAATTAATATGTCGTCAACGTAAAGACACACAATGACAAAAGAGTTAGGTGTGTTTTTCACATAAACACATTTATCGCATTCATTAATATGAAAGCCATTAGTCATCATCACATCATCAAACTTGAGATGTCATTGCTTAGGTGCATGTTTCAATCCATACAGTGATTTAACAAGTCCACACACCTTATTCTCTTGACCAGGAACCACAAAATCTTCATGTGGTTCCATGTATAGCTCTTCATCTAACTCACCGTTTAGAAATACTGTTTTCACATCCATTTGGTGGATTTCAAGATTATGCAGTGCAGCAATCGCCAAAATCACCTTAATAGAAGTGATTCCAGTTACAGGTGAGTAAGTATCAAAGAAGTCATATCCTTCTCTTTGTTTGAAGCCTCTGTCCACCAGCCTAGCTTTATACTTATCAATTGAACCATCGGCTTTATACTTCCTCCTTAGAACCCACTTACATCCTAGAGTCTTATTTCCATGAGGAAGATCACCTAATTCCCATGTATAATTCTGCATGATAGAACCAATTTCAGCATTGATGGCTTCCTTCCACATAGGAGCATCAGGACTAGACAAAGCTTCTCGAATAGTACGAGGTTCATCGTCTAACACATAAATCATAAATTCTGGACTGAATGACTTTGCAGTTCTAATTCTCTTACTTCGCCTTAGTTCATCATCATCACCATCTTGTGGTGCATCTTGAACCGCAAGTGGTTCATCTTCATGAATTCTCTTATTAGAGTCATCATTATTCCCTTTGCAAGGATATATGTGTTCAGAAAACACCGCATTCCTTGACTCAATGGTCATTCCTTCAGTCACATTAGGTATCTCTGACTTACGTACTAGGAATCAATATGCAGCGCTATTATGTGTATATCCAATGAAGATACAGTCAACTGTCTTTGGTCATATATTCACTTGCTTTGGTTCTAGTACTCTTACCTTAACCAAGCACCCACACACTTTGAGATAATTGTAAGCAAGAGCTTTACCTTTCTATAACTCGTATGGAGTTTTCTCACTTCTCGTGTGAGGTAACCTATTTAAAATATTGTTAGCGGAAAGAGTCGCCTCCCCCCACATGTTAGGAGGTAAAACTGAAGTAATTAGCAAGACAAATATCATTTCTTTCAGGGTTCGATTCTTGCGTTCAACAACGCCATTTGAGGTGAATAAGGAGCAGTTGTTTGATGAGTTATTCCATGTTCAGCACACAACTCTTGGAATGGAGAGACATACTCTCCACCTCGATCACTGCGAGTTGCCTTAATTCAAGTGTTCAATTGATTTTCAACTTCATTTTTAAAAGTTTTAAACGCATCAATTGCTTCATCTTTGCCTTTTAGCAAATAAACATGGCAATATTTTGGGCAATTTTTAATAAAAGTAATAAAATACTTTTTACCTACTCTAGTTTGCACAAGTTTCATATCACAAATGTCAGTGTGAATCAACTCTAGAGCATCAGAATTTTTTTCCAGCAAATGGAAAGAGTTTCTTGCCATTTTTACTTCAACACAAATTTCACACTTGTGGTTAGAGTCAAACTTCACATTATTTAGCAAATTCATATTTACTAGTTTCCTTATTGATTTCATGTTAACGTGTCTAAGTCTAACATGCCACAAATCACATGACTCAACAATATACGAATAAGCAATAACTTTATTATTAATAATTGGGCGTTTGGCCATTACATTCAATTTAAACAGTCCCTTCTCAAGGTGACCTTTATCTAGGAACTTCCCACTCTTAGTAAGCACAAACTGACTCAAATACTAGTTTAAACCCATGCTAGACAAGCAGGGACCCAGAGACAAGATTTTTCCTAATATCAGGAACATACAGCACATCCTTCAAAGTCAGCTCTAGACCGGACGTCATCTTCAGTAGCACGTTTCCAACTCCAGCAACTTCAGCAGTAGATGAGTTACCCATGTGAAGATTTCTTTCAGTAATAGGGGTGTAATCGGAAAACACATCCCGATCAGAGCATACATGATAAGTAGCTCCAGTATCAATAAACCACTCTCTTGGATTATCTGCAATGTTGGCTTCTATCACCACCGCACAAAGATCTAACTCAGACATACCTTCTGTGACAACGCTGGCAGCATTCCCACTCTCCTTGAGCTGTTTTTGGCAGTCCCTTTTCATATGCCCAGGCTTGCCACAGTTATGACAGTTGCCTTCAAACCTCTTGGCTTTCTTATGATTTGTTTTGCCTTTGCTTTGGCCTTGGTGTTTTCGTTTCATTCCAGAATCAGCCTCAGCCAAGTGAGCCTTTGCCACCATCATCGAGGTCTTACCATATTTCACCGTGGATTATCGATTACCTTCCTCGACGCACAACTTGATAATCAAATTCTCCAAAGTCATTTATTTTCGCTTATGCTTCAGATAGTTCTTGAAATATCTTCATCTTGGTGGTAGATTCTCAACAATAGTCATCACTTGGAAGTTTTCACACATATGCATACCTTCAGCTTGTGTTCTTTACAATATCATTTGCAACTCTTGGAGTTGGCTCATCATAGTTTTCGAGTCAATCATGACAAACTCCAAAAACCGCCCGACAATAAACTTTTTAGTGCCGGCATCATCGATGTTGTACTTATATTCCAAGGAAAACCAGAGTTCCTTAGCAGTACTTTTGACCGAACTATACACTCCATACAGCGCATTGTCCAATCCATTCAGGATATAATATCTGCAAAGATAGTCCCCTTGTGTCCATGCATCAAGGGTGACTCTACGATCGAAACTCGTATCGTTTGCCCTCACATCAGGTGCATCCTCGGCTAAAAAACAAGACAAATTCAAAGTTTTCAAGTAAAAATCCATCTTTTATTGTCAAGTTTTAAAGTTACTGCCATTAAACTTTTCAGGACGTTCAACATGAGCATCAATAGAGGTAGGTATCGTAGAGCCAAAAGGAATATAACTTGAACTGAATCCAAAGGTATAAGATGCAGACATCGTGGGCATGCCAGTGAAAGTTCCAGAAGAACCAAAACCAGTTAAGGGCATGGAGGATTTCATTTGAGCGGATATGGTTGAACTCGTTATCAGAGGTGCGATAATTTTGGTTGATGCGGGCAGTGTCGTGTTGCTCAATGAGGGCAGTGTCATGTTGCTCGATGCAGACGTGGTGTCCATAAGTTCAAATTACAAACAAGAATCTTAAGCTGTAGGGGATACACTAGTAAGACTGGGATAACAGTAGGAGAAATAACTAAATTAATAGAAACAACAATCAGCAAAGAACAAACAGTAAAAGGAAGATGTCGAGGCGAGAAAACTCTTTCTTTAAGATTCTTGTTGTCCCGTACTCAGTGCTCACGGTTTGATAGCAATGAATCTTCCAAGATATAACGACGAACGGAGCTGGATGGAGCAGATGATACAGTCAACCAGGCGAACGAGAATTAGGCAAACAAACGAGCAAAATCCTAGTTGCAAACTATATGACGCGTGAGGCAGATAGGAAAATTACGAGATGTTTTGATGCTGATGATTTTCGGATGAATGGATTTACACTGCAAAGGGGTGGTATTTATAGTTGAGAGATAACCCTTAAACAAGAAAATAAATCGCAGGAATTAAGATTCGTGATACAATTCAAACTCCTAATCTTTCTCCACAAGAAAGACTTGAAGGTTCTGGAACTGGTCCAAAACACAAGCCTAAGCCCAGTAAGGAACTACAAACCACGTGGCGTAGAAAAATGCAAAAGCCGCGAGCCTCGAGCCTGAGCCCAGGCAGGGCCGGTGGGAGGGCAGGTGGGTGGGTGGTGGCGCGTGTGTGGGGCTCTCATCTCTACTCAACTTGTAACCAATGCCCATCTCACTTCATTTAATAAAGCTACATAGAAATGAGACTCCTTCCAATGTGGGACTTTACATATCTCAAATGGAGATCCCACTATCTCTTCAACTTCCAAATTCACTTCTATTTTGCATGTAATTGTGGTATTTTTCTCGTATTTTTAATTAAAATTTTATATTGTTTTTATTAGTTTTTGAGTCGATTAGTTAGTTTTATAGGTTATTTCTCTTATTTTATTGTTTTTTGTGTTTCTTGTTGATTTTATATTTAATTTGGTTAAATGGGTTCAATTGATTTGAGGTTTGGTGAAATTCTTGGGTTTTTATGTTTAAAAATTCCTATTTTATAGGCCAAGGCATTAGAAAACAAAGTTCAAGCCAAGTCGTGCCGAATCCGGTGCCAAGAGCAAGTTCAAAAATGGCCAAACTTTTTGGAATGCTCGCCAAGGCTTGCCAACGCTTGCCAAACTGTCGACACTGGGTACGCTGCTGACACTGGGTTACACAGTATCCAAGCAGCGCCCACCCACACCCTGCGCGCAGCGCCCATCCGCACTCGCCAGCGCTCGCCATGCCTCTCACCAAGCATCGCCAGCACTCGCATAGCGTCGCCAACACTCGCCAGGACATGCCAAGCCGCGCCAGCACAAGCCAGAGCTGCCGACACTGGGTGCACCTGCCGACACTGGGTTAACCAGTGTCCGGCCCAGCAGTGCCCCATGCCAGCACAAGCCAGCGCCTGCCGACACTGGGTTACCCAGTGTCCGAGCCATGCATGTCCAGATCACTATTTCCTCGAGCCAAACCGAGCCAAACCTTTCCAATGTGCACTATTTCGAGTCAAAATTGGTCAAACCCGGGAAATCAAGCCTTTTTGGCTAATTTGGCCCATTTAAACCTAATTAAACCTATTTGGCCCACAAAAAACTACACTTCAACTTCTTAAATGTCTAACTTTAAACATTGATTACTCACTCATCCCAACATGGATTTGTGAAAGTGAATATACCACTTTCATCTACTCGCAACGTAGATTAAGAATGTGAAGTTCGTTTTTAGGAATAACAAGCTTTCCATATTTGGAATATTAGACCAAAGTTACCAAAAATAACTCCCCAAATACCCAAATCCCAAACAACCATATCCATCCCTTATTATATTATTTTTACCTTTAAGTTAAAAAAAATAATAATAAAAGAACAAAAATAACTTTGTACAAGAAGATAATCTTCCTCAGACGTACTCACTAATTTATCTTCTAAAAGTTGATTTTGTAGAGCCATATCACTACAACAAGAAATGCTACTAGATTGTACTCATTAAGCGTGTCTCTGTTATTCTGTGGCCATATGTGTTTGTATGTTTCTAAGGAATATCATTTGTAGGCATCCTAACGTGGTCGATGGGATGGATCCAAAAACTTTTTAAGATGGTCGCATAAACAAAAATAGAAAAAAAAACTGAAGGATCAGAATTTATTATAAAGCAAATCAAAAGGCAACAAATAATATTTTAAGTTTTTTAAATAAATTTACGGGGGGCACAATATATAATTCTTTAAGTAATTAATATTTTATAATTGAGAACTATATAAATATCCAAAAAAAAAAACCGTGGGGACACGTACCCCCTTGTGGTTTATGTAACTCTGTCCTTCGTGGCCGGACTACCTTGACATGTACGAGTCCATCGACAAAGTCAACCTCGATATGTTACCTATCCGTTTGTGCAACTCATCCCCTTATCAAGTCAACCTCTTCTCAAGTCAACCATTCCTTTCTGCAACTCATCCCCTTCTTAATTCAACCTTTTCTCAAGTCAACCTCGACATGTTACTCATCCCCTTCTACAACTCCTTCTTACAGATGTGTAGATGTCTGTTGTGATACGAAATCAGTAAATGTATCGTCAAGTCTCTAGTACATAGTCAATAAAATCTCGTACATGATAGGTTTCCTACCCTTTTTCTCACACTGCATTCGGTATTTAAATTATATTTTAATTTAACACTAATTATCAAGTAATTAATTACTTAGAGGATAAATTTACAAACAAAAATTTAAGTTTACTTACGAGATGACGTGCAAGACCAATCGCAGATCGAGACCTACCTCCGTGCTTCGATATCTTAGTACCAGAGCCGTCGGGTTCGCTCATCCTATTCTTGCTTGTCTGCGGAGATCTTCTTATTCTACAACTTATCCTACTCTACTTGTCACCTCCTCCACATGTCCTTCTCCACGCACTTGGGCGCCCTCCCCTGTGCTCTCCATTTTTACTTCCACTCGTTGAGGCGGCTGAGCCACGAGTGAACCATAGTGGGATAAAATTAGCATTCACGAAGTACTCAAAATATAAACTCAGTTCCTAATAATTATTTTTACAAAAAAATTAATTTAATTAATGCAAAACTATTATGTATAATACAACTAAAAACATATTCTTCCATTTCAAAGAGAAATATTAGTTAATTACCAGGAACTCAGGCCACTACAACTCACGATAAGAATGGGGTATATGTTCATACTTCCACCTGTTGGAGTGTACACGAGCCTTGTGGATCACTCAAAAAATCGTCGGGAACTCCGACAAGAAACTGCGCAGCCCAATAAAATTTATAATTAATTATAGAAATATATTAGCATAAAGAGTTTATTATAATTGAACATTGATTTAAAGTTACTTACCTCGGGGAGATGACATGGACCTTGATCATACCAGGACGTGGTGACATGAGGCCTTTGGATGTAGTAGCATCGGACGAGGTGGTTGGAACGGTTGAAGGCGGAGTCCCTCCTGATAAGTTCATCATATCATGGTCTTCATCATCTATCTAATGATGTGATGAAGAGAATGACTCAAAAGAAGCATGTCTCAAAGATGGGTCGAGAGAAGCACGACCTCTATCCCTCATTTAAAAAGCCATTACAACTTGAGCATAGATGCACATTTGAACCGAGGTAAATGAATTAATATAATTTTAAACTATATATGTATGCACATTTTATACTTAAACTGAATCGACACTTCAACTAGTTAAGTTATCATCAAAATCATCTTCTTCTGTATTTTCATCGGTGAGAAATTCATCTTTTGTCTCCTCCTCTACCTCATCGATAAGTTCATCTGATTCATTATCAACAGGGTCGACATGTAATTAAAAATCAACATCCTCTAATTGTATGAAGGTGCCTATAGAATATGATTAAATTTTTGGTAAGGGCCATTCAAGAATGTGATCTTCAGTAATAAGATTATCTTACTATGTATTTTGAGGACTTGAAGATTTTGGCAGCACCTCCACTTAGTTCTCTAAGTACACATATATTGCATTGCACCCGAGAACAAATAAGATAGAGAAATCAAAATTTTAAAATCCATAAATACATATGTACTAAGATAATAACATTACAATCACATTCTCAAATTATCCAAATGAGTGGACAATTCACAAGAAATTTTAACGTCACCACCGTGACTTTATCCGGTATTTATTATCCTACTACTTCTTGATCAATGTATTCAAATTGTACTTATTAGTAATTCATTACTCGATTCGCCTGAATTGGGTGAATGTATTTCTAGTATGTTGAATAAATTAGTCAAATACTTTTTTCACATTCCCAATGTTTTTGTTAATTGCAAAAATTTTAAACTTGGATTATCGGGTCGACAGTTTAGAAAGTTTACTTATAGTTTATTATGAAGCACTAGGACCTTTTTTACGAAATTCAAATATTAAAAATTCCTAACCCCTCAAGTTGTGCTCACCAAGCAAAACAATCTTTATTACATATTTTCCATGAATACAATCAATCTTCTAGTAATTTTAATGTGTCACCTTCCCCTTCCCTTTCTCCCACCACTTCTAATGTAAGACCATTGTTGAATGACCGTCGACAAGCTCTAACTCCATATACGAGGTTTATTGAGGATATTAAGTGAAAAGGACAAAGGGACAGTGCTAATCTAATAATGAAATTAGAAAGTTATTTAGGGGCTTTTGAATCAGGAAGTATCCCAAAAAATCTGATGGCACTAACGATCTTATGTAGTTTTGGTCGAAAGTGACCACTATTATTGTGGGAGCTGAAATTCTCTTCCTATGTACAACATGCGCATTATTGTACCATTACTAATACACTTGACCAGATATTACTTTATCAAAATTGTTATTTTGATTTAAATCAAGAAAATGCATTGTCACAGAAATGGAATCAAAACGTATTTTGATACCTAAAAGAAACCATGACGGGAGTTTATTTTTCTCATTCATAAATATAATTGGGACTGCGGATGGTCTTGTAACTCTAAAGAAAATATTGAGTTTACTTCTTACTGTGAAACACCAAATAGTATCGTTGATGTTGGTTACTCATTCGATCCATGTAAAGAGATCGTTATCATACATATAGTAGTTCGTGATTATCAATGGTAAATATTATGATCATTCATATATCTGATAATAGTGGCTTGAACTCTATCACTGAAGAAAATGCTATAATACGAGTAATATCACCATAACTCTTCTACAACCAACAACTATGCACTTTTTCAAGAATAAAGTAAATTGAGGAAGTGGAGACTTTCACAATTCTCTTGATAGATGTACATATCAAAGAGAGTTGTAGACTTTAGGGGGAGTCTCAACATAGGTGTGTTGTACTCTTTTTCCTTAGACCAAGTTACTTGGCAATATTTTAACGAGGAATAATGAAACACCATTTCACCCTTTGATTTGGCACAAGGGGGAGTGTTGAAGGAAAAACACAATTAGTGTGCATTCGTCAATAAGTAATTGATGAAAGACAATTTAGGTATTTGTTATCTTTATGTATTATTGAAACATGTATTTGATACCCTATATAACCGGAGTCTTTGATAAATAAGAGAAACCTAATTCTACCGTCTTTTTGGTGACTTCTTCTTTTCTGTTTTTCCTTTTACAAATGATGAATAGTTTTCAACAATTATATATCACTACAATAAAATCGTAGATCAGGTGAGATTTATTGACGGATTCTCAGTGAATTGTGACATTAATATATACGATTATTTTCTTAATTTAAACCCTACTTATCCATAGATTTACGAACATTTTTGGTGGGATTATCGATGATTAATCGATTCCTAGAACCTCAAACTTTTTTTTTTTTTTTCATTTACACACATGGGCGCCGATAGGTCTCAAGGCTCTCACTAGTGTCTGGTCCAACTTCGTGTCTCCAGCACAAAAGTTAAACGAACTAAAAAACCCACTGGCATATATATTAGTACACAACACGTAAAATGTTATCTTCATAGGACTTTCATATGATTTTTTAAGTCAACCTAAATTGTCCAAGACTCCATTCAAGAGCGACTTCATCGGACCCCACGAAATGCTGACGTGGCTTCCTAAACGATACGATATGGCTGCTGACCAAGAACGCCGTCACGCGCTCCGACACCGTGACGTCCTCCATCTTCATCTCGTCCAACCTCCGTGCGTACTCCGGCGCGTGCACGAGGTCCCACACCCTGTCTCTTATACACATCTAGATGTGTATAAGAGACAGCAATTAAATAATATCATCGAGAGAATAGATATTTCTTAATGTACTCCTTGATGTTCCATATTCTCTTAGTGAAACAATAATTAAGAAATTAATAG
>BMAC01000453.1:772755-786841 GCA_014905375.1 Phtheirospermum japonicum
GAGGTCCCACACCACCGCCACGCCGCCGGGCTTCAGCACCCTCACCACCTCCACCAGAACCTTCATCCGCTCCGCCGCCGCCGCTGCGGACCTTGGGCCGAACTCCTTCCCCACCGTGTGGAGGAACACTGCGGACACCACCACGTCAAAGTAGCCGTCGCTGAAGGGCAGCGTTCTTGGGTCCCCCGGCCTGCTTGCAAGTTTTAAATAAACTAAATATTTCTATTTTACTTTCTATTTTCAATATCTCGATAAAATGATACATCTATATAACTAATTTAGAAATAATATTTGGGCAAAAATACGAAAGTCGTTCTTTACGTTTGAATTTGAACTTTACTAGAAAATTATAGAATTACACAATAGTCATATTGACTGACGAATAGTTCAAATTCTCCGGGAAAATAATTTATAAGAAATATATAGTTTTTATTTTATTAAAAAAAGGGGTTAATAAAAATCTAAAATTAAGAAAAATATATGAGCTCTCCTTGTCTACCTGCATGTGACGTACTTCTGGACGCCCTCTAGACCAGCGGTTCTCAGGATACAAGTCGGGTCGATGGTCCTGTTTTCCGCAAGTGAGCGGGTCGGTTTAAGACCGACGACCCGACCCGAGGATCCGGACTTCTTTAACTGCAAAGCGACGGCGTTTAGCAGGACGCCGCGGCCGGCGCAGCCCAGGTCGAGGGCGTACTTAACGGAGGACCAGTCGGGGACCGCCGAGACCATGCGCTGGGACATTTCCCAGTGGAGGGCCACGGCGGAGTAGAAGAAGCTGGCGGCGGCGAAGAAGAGGCAGACGGCGGAGAGGGCCGTGACGGAGCCCGTGAACCCGGCGACGAAACGGGCCGAGGCCGGGCCCGGGAGTATAAAGCGCTGCAGGAAATAGCAAGCGGGCTCGAAGTAGAGTAAGAAAGAGACGGAGAGAATGGAAAAGGCAACGGCGTGGATGAAGAGAAATAACGGCGTTTGCCAATCGTCTACGCCGTAGATTGCGTAGATCTGCGTCCACTCTCTCTTTGTTTTCGCCATTGATGATGGTTGCTCTTGTTCAAGACCTGCAATTTTGAAAAATAAATAAATAATTCTTTCAATGTGAATTAATTTAGCAATGGTTGAAGTAATTCATAAAGCTAGATTGCGATTTTGGTCATCAGGGTTTAATTATAAATAAATCTGTAATTTTTAAAAGTTTCTTTGATCACCGTAATGTGAATTTCGGCAAGCTTTTTAAAAAATATGAGAGCTTTTATCAAATTGTGATTTTATTTCTTCAGTTTATTACTCTTTTATCAATACTCTGTTTTTTATTTTACTTTTACAAATATCTAAACGACCTTTTTTTTTTAATTGAATACAATACATATCCTATGTGGCACGATAGTAATGAGAATCGAATCTCATACCACTAATCTATGCTCGAGAGTCATAATCAATCAACACTGTTTGACAAATCTTTTATAAAGGACTTTTACGCCATATCTTTCAAACACTCTAATTTAATCAAATTTCCAGCTTATATTTAGAAATACTACAAACTTCTAATTTTTAAATTCAGACTTACAGTGAAGAGCTGAGCTGATGAAGAAGAAGCTTCAAAGTTTGACTCGTCATTACTCTCAAAAAATAGAAAATGGGCCCAGTGTTCGGCAATTTGCCACAACCAAATTTAAAATAAGAAGCTAGTTTCAAGAAATTAAAGCTGGAGAGATGAAAACACTTGTATACAAAATGGGCAGTCTTTTTGATAAAAAGATTAATTTTGATAATAATTCAGTCAATCAATAATAATGAAGTAAGTGAAAGCAGAAAAGAGAGGGATACAAATGCTTGTAATCATGAAAACATGCAAATTAAAGCATACTGAAAGGATTGAATATATTAAATATACGAGGAATGTTTGGCATCTCTAACGCGTTTTGAGATTATTGAGAAAATGAAAGGGAGCGAGTGGAGGGTTTGGTGAGGGGTTGGATTTACGAGAAAGGACAAACCTTCTTTTCCCTTCTTTAGAGTTGAATGATAGGAATTATTGGCTTTTTGTGAGGCTACTCTTGTGTTTTTATTTTACTTTTTTACAAATTAATACTCCATCCATTTCACAATATAAGTCGTTTTAGAGTAAAATTATTATTTCACAATATAAGTCGTTTTGCTTTTTTCACACAAATTTAGGAAAAGAGAGAGAAAGAAAAAGGTAAAAAGTGAATTAGAATTAAGATATTTGAGAAGAGAGGGAAATAAAAAGGTAAAAATTGAAATGGGAATTGAGATATTTGAGGAGAGAAAGTAAGATAAAAGGAAGTTGTGTAGTTTACGAAAATAAAAAATTAAATATTTACTCATTTATCTAGGTTTCTTAATAAGTGTGTGTTTTTCCAAAACGACTTATATTGTTAAACAGACGGAGTAGCATTACTATTGATGAGTGCATGCACAATGTTTGATGTCAAGTGATCTCACTAGTAGATTAATTTTAATATTTAGGTGATATTAGAGAGGTAAATTATAAAAATTATTTTTATTTGATTTTTTATATTTTTAATAAAAGTAATAAATAAAATATTGAGAACATTAAAAATTTACAATTAATTAAATTACTAAAAACATTATAAAATATATTCCTATTAAAAGATTCATTTTTTATATCCTTTTGACTTTCTATTAGTTTCAAATTCAATAAATTAATGTATTTTATTTTTTGAATTACAAATTATAAATTATAAACTTCCTTTTTTTTTTATTTACATTTATTCCCAAAGAAAAATGGATTTTTTTTTTATTTTTTTCAAGTTTTATTAATTATTGTATTTATATTTTTAATTACAAAATATAAATTTCCTGTTTTTTTATTTATAGTTTTTATCCATTTTCTTTTGAATTTTTTTGATTTTTTTGTGTTTTGTTTTTAGTTTTTTTAATTTAAAATACTGTTTCAATTTTTTTAAATCTTATTTTCAGAATTTGATTAATTAAAGTATTTTTTATTTATAAATTATATATATATATATATATATATATATATATATATATATATATCCATCATATATATATATATATATATATATATATATATATATATATATATATATATATATATATATATGATGGGTTCAAATGGGAATCATGTCATTATACCTGCGAACTAGTACTTTTATTATACAATCACAGTGCTTTATTGAAATCTTAGTTATATAAACCATCAGTACTTTTATTATACAATGCTAATATTTTTAATCAAATAAGAAAATACACAAAAACCTGACTCATCCATTTAATTAGATCTAATGCTCATAATTGACTCTAGGTTCACATATAAGTACATGATTCTTATTTGAACCTAATCCTATATAGATAGATGGATAGATATAGAGAGATTTTTATCTATAATTTTTCCATTAAAAATCAATTTTCCGAATTTCTTCAAAATGAGGGCACCTTTTTGGCCGCCTGTTGGAGCCACTTCAAGCGGTCAAAGGCCAAATGAGCGCAACAGATGATCGCCCATTATACATGCCCTAACAGAACAAAAACAAATGAAACCTTACTAGGCCCAGAAGCTCCTTGCCCACAAGACACAAAGTAGAAAATCGACACTTCAAAAGGAGCTCAACGCCAACACAAACAAAAACACACGAACGCACTAGGGGACCAAAAGCCTCTCGAGCAAAAGAACATACACACACACACAAATAAAACCATGAACAACAATACAAACAACAAAATAAGACAACAAACAAAAAAGTCGAACAAAAGGTGCACCATTAAAATAAGCAATCCAACAAACCCCATCGCACCACAAACACTTCCAATTCGGGAACGATCGGGCATTAACTACTACATGAATTGTCAGGCAAAACACTTATCTAACCTACAAATTTTGCCCCTCTCGCAAAAACAACACACCAACCTGAGTACGAGCTACTAGCAAAAAAGGGTAAAATTAGAAATATGTAAAAGGTTGAGTTGCAAAGTAGAAAATGCTCAGGCAAAGAAATAGGGGCAGTGGCCCCCACAAGCCCCTTTGTCGTGGACGCCAATTGATAACGTGCCCTAAAGATCTCAAGGTTTTCATGGTTCGATTCGCTATAACGCACAAGAGGCCTATTTGTCATGATGCAGCGAGTCTGGCAGTGGAAATGGTTGCGGTGCGGTGCGCGGCGTTGGTTCATTCGTGTGCGACTTCTCGACGAAAGGCGATAACCGTTCCAAGCCAACAAGCCTTCGAGGTTGTCTTACGAAGAGGAGGAAAACAAGCACACACGAGAAATCTAACAAGGAGTGAGTTGGAAATTAAAAACTTGTATTAAAATCAACTCATTGTATCATAACAGTTAAAATAGGTGAGGAGCCTATTTATACACTACCGCTAGGGATAGGGTTTTCCCTCCTCCAAGCTACTCCATCCAGCCCATAGTTCAGCCCAAAACAGCATGCGGAATTCGCCTTAAAGCATCTCCAGCAGTCTGCACTATTTTAGTGCAGAATCTGCACTAAAATAGTGCAAAACCTGCACAACAACTCCAGCAGTTTGAACTAAATTTTGCACTAAAATGGAATATTCTATTATATATATATATATATATATATATATTACATGTAGTATATATTACATTAGATTAAAAATAATATATATATTACATAAAAAGATATATATTACATTAAACAAAAAAAGAAAAAAGAGTAGCGCAGAGAAAGTGCAACGTTAAATATGGCGCTGCACTGTATATTCCTCAAAAATAGCACAGTAATGCGCTGGACTGCTGGAGCAGTTTTTCTGCGCAAAACTAGCGTCTAGCGCTAATTTAGGGAACTGCTGGAGTTGGCCTTGGTGTTACCATATTTACGCTTTTAGGGATGTTTATTATAAGAAACAAGGCACAAATAAATATCTTCTATTACTCAAGAATAATCCCCAAAAAGCTGGAATGATGCCTACAACCACCAATAAATGTCAGACGGGGACCAGAAGAGTTTTCCGGCGAACCCCCTCCGATGCTTAAGTTAGTATATGGAGAGAATTTGGGAAAGTAATTGCTTATTTAGAAAAACATGTACCATTCTGTACTTTTTTGACTATCTATTTATAGGTGTACTTTCTTTTAGGGTTTCCATGAAATCAGGGCCCTTTTAGGCCACGTCACCCTTCTAGGATTTTCTCTTCCCTGTTTGGTTTTAAGCTAGAGCCCTGAACTCTTTCTTATGACCCAAAAGTGGATACTAAGATCTAGAGATGTATGCACAGCCTGGGCTGAGCACTGACCTCGATCTGGAGACCTGCATAAGAGCTTGACCCTGATCTTTTATCCTGAAACAATTACTCCGCCCTACTATGGTCATGCTTTCAAAATATGATCATAGTAATAATAATATTTTTTTTAGGCTAAGACTTTTCAACCTCGACCTCGAGTGGTCTTTTGGCAGAAAATTTTCGCCTCGACCTCGAGCTATTTTCTTAATAATTCTGGCAGAAATTTTTTGCCTCGATCTCGAGCTGTTGGCCTTTCTAGGCTGAAATTTTTCAACCTCGACCTCGAGCTATTTTCTTTAGTAATTCTGGAAGAGAATTTTCGCCTCGATCTCGAGCTGTTTGGCCTTTCTAGGCTGAATTTTTTCAACCTCGACCTAGAGCTAGTTGCCTTTCTAATTCTGGCAGAAAATTTTTCACCTCGATCTCGAGCTGTTGGCTTTTCTAGGCTGAAATTCTTCAACCTCGGCCTCGAGCTATTTTCTTAATAATTCTGGCAGAAAATTTTCGCCTCGATCTCGAGCTGTTTGGCCTTTCTAGGCTGAATTTTTTCAACCTCGACCTCAAGCTGTTTTCTTTAATTATTCTGGCAGAAGATTTTCGCCTCGGCCTCGACCCGTTGGCCTTTCTAGGCTAAAATTTTTCAACCTCGACCTCGAGCTATTTTCTTTAGTAATTCTGGCAGAAAATTTTTGCCTCGATCTCGAGCTGTTGGCCTTTATAGGCTGAAATTTTTCAACCTCGGCCTCGAGCTATTTTCTTAATAATTCTGGCAGAAAATTTTCGCCTCGATCTCGAGCTGTTTGGCCTTTCTAGGCTGAATTCTTTCAACCTCGACCTCAAGCTATTTTCCTTTCTAATTTTGGCAGAAAATTTTCGCCTCGATCTCGAGCTGTTTGGCCTTTCTAGACTGAATTTTTTCAACCTCGACCTCGAGCTATTTTCTTTAATAGTTCTGGCAGAAAATTTTCGCCTCGATCTCGAGTTGTTGGCCCAATAAGCATTCTCCATCAGTTTCTCAGGCCCAATTAAAGCCTTACCTCGAGCTAATGCGGCCCAATAAGCATTCTACATCAGTTTCTCAGGCCCAATTAAAGCCTTACCTCGAGCTAATGCAGCCCAATAAGCATTCTCCATCAGTTTCTCAGGCCCAATTAAAGCCTTACTGACTCAAACTTTTGTGCACCCCGTTTTTAATAATTAATTTAAAAGTACGTCAGTTTGCTCGCAAGTGTACGAGGTAACTGTAGGTGATGAGTTTGACTCGAGTCGTATCTCTCGAGTAAACAACTGTTCGGTCCTTTCGATRTTTTTCTCAATTACGAATAACATACATATACATTTGGGGGTTTTAATAGATTAATTCGATCATTATAAACTAAGACGATAATTAAACTAAAACTAATTAAACTAATTACTTTAAACTAGATTATCAATTACGAACTAAGCAGTAAACTAAAGCTGATTAAACTAATTATTCTAATTTTTCAACTAAGAGGAATAACTAAATTATCAATTAACGCTACGAAGATTTAGAACTAATTATAATATCTAAAAGCATGAATTTAAGAAACTATCGCTAAGCAATTGAATCATACGAATCCAAGAACCATTAACTAAGCATAAACTAAATCAATCATACGAATCCAAGAACCATTAACTAAGCATAAACTAAATCAATCATACGAATCCAAGAACCATTAACTAAGCATAAACTAAATCGCATAAATAAACTAAATTAACCAATATCCAATATCTAAGCATAAGAAACAATTAAACTAATTAAAACTAGAATTAACTAAGAATTTATCTAAGCAATTAACTAGAAAATTATCTAAGAGTTAAGAAAACTTATTGAAACTAAGGAAAGCAATGAAAAGCTCCAGCTATTCCGGAGTTTGAACGCTTATCTTGGGCGAAGATGGATTTTTGAGCGCGAAATCGGTGTTTCGGACGTGTAGAACTTCGATCCTTGATCCGCGTCTTCAAATCTCGTTATGAGATGTGGAATTATTGTGTTTATGAGCTAAGGAACCTYAGGGTAGATGTATCTATCGTGGCACACCCTGAAAACTCGAAATATGAAGGGTTTATATAGGTTTTGCAAGTCTTGGCGCTCAAGAAACCCTAATTTCCAAATTCTGGGCCGTCGCGTCGACAGAGCGTCGACGGAGCGTCGACTGACGCGTGCTGGCACTCGGCGGGACTCGGCAGACTTGGTCGGCAGCGCTCGGCAGGTGTGGTCAGCAGGTGCGCGCGTCGGCTGGGCAGGTGCGTCGACGAGGTGCATCGACATCGACGCTTCAGCAAGTTGCGTCGACGTTGCATCGACAATGGTACGTCGACATCGACGCTTCAATAAGTAGCGTCGACGTAGCGTCGAATGACGTGGTCATGACTCGCTGACATGGCTTGCGTCGACGGTGCATCGACGGTCACGTCAGTCGACGCGACTGAGCGTCGGTCTCCGTTTCTCGATCTTTTGCTACTCGTTTCACCGGAAAGCTTGTTCTTCTATTCTCGAACATCGAACTTCGTCTTTTACGTGCTAAAATCTTCCGGTTACTTAGCTGTAAGGTGAAAAACAATGAAATATCACCTATTTGCATCAATTACGATTAAAATACGGTAAAATAAGTCAGAACTATGAAAATACGGAATTATGCTTAAATCGTCCAAATTATACCAAAAACAAATAGAAAAACGTACTAAAAAGCTAATAAGAACAAGGACAAATCTACTCTAATCAACTACCCCACGCTTTATTGGTTTGTTCGTCCTCGAACAAACGATAGATTCAAAATATAACTAGAATGAAAATAAGTTCAAGCAAAGAGTCATGCGTTGCTACATAGATAATTTTGAAAGTATAGGTACAAGTCACGCAACATCAAACACTTGACCATTATTACATTGTCGCTTCAAAATAAAATCATGCTTCCTCACGAAGGATAATATATATAAGTACGCTCTAAAGCACTCAAGTATTTTCTGCATGGGACGTGTATACACTCAAATCATACAATTACATGCACCGTAGATAAGCTCAGGAAATCAATCTCTTTTCAATCGCGAATTAAGAGTGCTATCAAAACTAAGAATCAGAAAAGGTCTTTACGGGTTGTAGTGTAAGGCTTTTTGGACGGGTGTGGAATATATAAGTCGTGTGGCTAAATAACCCCCCAACTAATCTAATCACGAAGCAAGTTGCTTCACCTCGTTCAAAAATAAAAACCTCACTTAACTCTCATAACGTAGCCTTTAAGCATAGGCTATTTCTCAACTCGTGACTCTATAACCGACTTTAAGCTCGAACCACTTAACACAATTGAAGCTCAAAATATGCTTCTTTTCAATTCAACTCTTGCCCTTAACATTAGGCTTCATAAGAAAATTAAAAATAAAACACAAGCATTTATAAGTGCGTAGGCAATTACTAACACAAGACCCACCATCTTTCTTATCATTTTTTTTATTTTTCTTTTTCCCCCGTTTATTCTTTTTATGGGGTTTTTCTCATTTTTTTCTTTTTTTATACTTATTTTTTTTAGATGGCGGTCCTTACTCACAAAATATTAAATTCCTAATAACAATTCCAAGACTCAAATAACTAATAAAAATATGAAATCCTACCCCACACTTTTAATGGGTTGTAGGGGTCGTCTCAACAACACTCAAGGCTATAGGCATGGATATTTGGCTATGATTGGCTCATTCGGAATTTATAGTGGCTAAAAATATATGTATATGGCCGGAATAGGGTTTTATATGTGCCTTAACTTCATGTTCAAAGTCGACTACACACAGCGGTTTCAAAGAGATATCAAGACTGAAACTTATTCAAGCACATGCAAAGATGATAAACACGCAGGCTACTCACTGGCTTTTTGCATGAAAAATTTTGAATTGACGCTGTTTTTAAGGTTTTGCGAAATCGATTGCGTCCAAGTACCATTTACAATATATAATAATAAAGTTTGAAAAATTATGCACTTATGCAAGCTCAAAGACGAAAACAAATAATCATACATAGTCAACTTCGACAGGCATGCCATACAAACACAATTATCGCGCGAAAATAGCAATTAAACACGTTTAAGCATATAATTATTACAGGCCAAGTATAAAATTGCACAATTAATTAATACAAATCACACTCGACCACCCCCCTCTCTAAAAATCCCGGCAATCTCCTGATTGTCACAAATACATCAAAAATCAAAAAGAGGAGGGAAAAAGAAAACATCCCTGAAAAGTAGTCGAGCCGCTACTCGTTGATTTGTGAAAATTGGTCTTTCTTCAACGTGCGCGATATTAATTGTCCTAAAAGAAAAATAAAACAAACAAAAACAAGCAAAACAACACTATTTTTAGATTTTTATATTTTCCATTTTTTTTTATTTTTCATAAATAATGCATAAATAAAAATAAGGATAGAACGAGTTTAGAACTCGCGGGACTCATCATCGGCGTCGGGGTTGGTGAGTCAAAACCCGACTGAAAATGCATTCTGGGCCGGTCCGCGGGTCGCGTCGACTCTGCGTCGACGCTGCATCAGTCGACGCGACAGAGAACAAAACTCTCATCCCCTCGCGTCGACGCTGCGTCGACTGACGCGAGCAGGTGCTCGGCGTCGACGCGGGCGGGTTCCTGGGCGTTATTTCCTTCGCTCGTTCGTTCAATCCTCCTCGTCCGAGTTCTCTATATGTTCTTAAACAAATAAAAATCAAAAATAAAAATTAAATAAAATAGAAATAAGGTACAAAAGGATACAAATGCTCGGGTTGCCTCTCGAGAAGCGCAATTTTTAACGTCGCTTGCTCGACGCAATTTATTTCGGTTAATTCCAGCTGTACGGTGGATCTCCAAACTCCACCGAATTGTGATCGCGATTCTTCCTTTTATTGTAATAATGCTTCAACCTATGTTTGTGCACTTGAAAGGATTAATTCTTGACTTCATCAAACAACGATGCTACGCCGTATTCGTCAATTTCTTTAATCAAGAATGGTCCGCTCCATGTAGTTCCAAAGTCGGCTGGGTCATATTTACGAGCATGATTGTATAGTACTAATTCTCCAGCCTCAAACTGCAATTTAACTTTCTTCGTGCGAACCTCCTTTGATTTCTTTTTCTCCATCGCCCAATCGCCGTAAAACGCCTCTCCCCTATATTTCCTGCGATAAAAGTTTTTATTAGGGTTGAGGGAAACGTACCTTGGGCCCTTTGCTCCTTATCAGAATCGTCTCCAAATTCTTCTACGATATCGCGCATGTCAAAACCTAGTAGCTCGATCAAGTCTTCTCCACTCAAAAACTGCTCGTCATCGAACTTATCAATCTCCTCATCAAAGAAATCTCCCTGAGTATCCTCCTCCTCCTCCCAAAATTTGGCGTCGTCCCCGTCACTTAATTCGTCAACAACCATGATCCCCATAAGCTCGTGAACGCATGATGTAACGGGATCAACAAACGAACAATCATCTAGCATGGCAGGGGAAGGGGTATCGTGAATATCCTTTAGAGAAAACGTCACTTTCTCGCCCAAAACAGTTATGGTCATCCTCCCCTTGTTAACATCAATTATCGTGGTGGAAGTAGACATAAACGGGCGCCCCAATAGAATGGTATGCTCGGTGCCCTCGGCTGGTACCTCGCCCACGTCCAGAACTACAAAATCAACTGGAATCACGAGGCCTCCAACTTGTACAAGAACATCTTCAACTACTYCCAAGRKTCATCGGGTYGAGCGATCGGCTAATTGTAAGCGCATGGTTGTCRGMTTTAGTGGCCCAAGATCAAAYGCTTGATAAAGTGAATAGGGCAGTAGATTTATTCCTGCTCCAAGATCTAACATTCCTATTGCCTTTTGTCCATTAGCCAATGAAATGGTGATGGTGAAACTCCCAGGATCGCGTTCTTTGGGTGGCAATGACTTTTTGAAAATCGCGTTAACCTCCTTCGGCAGTGTGACGTATTGGTCCCTCACTAAGTGTCTCTCTCTCGAAGCAAGTTCTTTGAAAAATTTCACATAGGCGGGCATGGTCTTGATTACCTCCAAAAGTGGTAGATTGATATTGATGTTTTTCAAGAGGTTGTATAGCTCCATGAACCTCTTGTTCTCTTTTGCTGGTCGTAAATGGCTTGGAAAAGGAACAACATCCTTTATTGGTGTCGCCATTTGCTTGGGTAGTGATGGTTCGACTTTGCCAGGGGTGTCGTTCGGGATCGCCCCTTGAAGGGATCTAGGCACATATCGATTGGTGGATTTATGTAGCTTATCTACTAATTTAGGAATAATTTCTTCATTTGGGTCCACTATGCCATTGTCGATCTTCTTCCCACTTCGAAGGACATGAACTGCTGACGCTTGCTCTGCTTAGCTTGGAAGTTTGCCTTTTTCCATGTTTGACCTTGCAAAGTCCGTTGCTAGTTGTCCAATAGTTCTTTCCATCCTATCCATGTTTTTAGCTAGATCACGAACAACACCAGAAAGATGGTCAGTTCCATTCACCTTTTTCGAAAGTTCATCAATCTTCGCGTTCACCTTTGTAAGTCCCTCTCTATTGCTGATTGTCTCGGCCACTTGATTTTGCTGCCAAACCAGCAGCTGATCATTTGGTTGAGTCGCATTAGACGTCTTCCCTTGCGCATGAAAACTATTTTGTGATGGTGGCATGGGTGGTGCCTGAGCATATAGTGGTGGGGGAAATTGCGGATCAGGTGGCATATGATTTGGATTTCCCGGGCCCCACTTGAAAAGAGGATTGTCACGTTGCGGCGTGTACTTCTTCTGATTTGAATAATTTTGGATTGCGTTAGCATCCTCATGCTGCTCCATGTTGTTTGGGCACACGTCTGCTGAATGCTGGGGGGATCCACATTGGTTACAAGTCATAACCATCTTTTGTGTAGCGGCCTTGCTAGCTCGCTCGGCCTTCCAAGCAGCTAATTTCTCGTCAAATATCTCCTCACATTTTGCCTTGACTAACTTGCCCTCGTCTAAATCGGGATCGGGAATAGAAACTTCGTTCACCCTCATTTTACGAGGCCGAGAGTTTGTTTGTCTCGATTTTTCGCTTTGCTTCTCCAACACCCGCCTTGCCTCGGTTGCTGTTAAATCTCCAAAATCTCCTCCCGCTGCTATCTCTACCTCTCGTTTCCCATGGTCCAATAAGCCATCGAAGAAAAATTGGTTAGTCATCTCCGGAGAATAATTGTGGTGGGGGCAAGCCTGCAAAAATGACTTGTAACGTTCCCAAGTTTCATGAAAGTGCTCTCCCTCCAACTGTTCAAAGGTTGTTATTTGCCTCCGAAGGTGCCCCGTTGTTTGGGCCGAATAGTACTGATTTAAGAATTTCTCACCGATCATATCTCAGTCAGTCAACGAACCAGGCTCTAGAGACAGTAACCATGACTTCGCCTTGTCTTTCAAGATGTACGGGAAACAAATCATTTGAACATCTTCTTGGTTAAGGCCGTGCACTACGAATCGGCCAACTTCGTCAACAAAGTAGTTTAACAATGCCAAATGATCTTCATGAGCGTTTCCGTGAAAAGTCGGGAGTAGGTTGAGTTGATGTGGTTTAATCTCCACCGTCCTTGCAGTAGGTCCAAGAACAATGGCGGACCTAAAAGGTACAACCTTCGGACGTGCTAAATCGTGATGTCTTGGTGCATGATCTTCCCTTGGTTCTCGGGCATAAACTCTCTCGTAAACGTAATCATTCTCGTTCGCATTTCTCCTCCCAACGTTGTTTCGGTCGTAACCATGATCTTGATTTGCCAACCACTCGTTCACATGCCTTTGATTATTAGCATATGCGTTTTACTGCAAAAAATCTTCATTTCTAAACGCCAAGTTCTCGATGTTGTGTTGACGAATGAAATTGTTGTTCAATTCTTCATTTTGCCTCATATTCGCCATGTTGGGTTGGTGGTTGATCACGTTGCGCTGCTGGTTGAATCCTCCATTTTGTCCCACGTCTTGCTGATAATTAGCCCAATAAGCTCGTGGTAGGGGTTGTCCTTGCAAAACGATCGGCTCACTCCCATACCCGTGTCGATTGGGATGGGGTGGTGTTCGTGGTGGGGAATCGCCGTTTCGAACCGATTGTGCCCCTAACATCATGTCGGGAGCTTGATCGCAAGCAAAATCAGTTGTTGTTGAGGAATCGTCCTCGGGAATAAGAACGGGTCTTGGTCTCGGTGGATTTGAACGGTGGATGTTGTCAATGAATGGCACAAGGTCTAGTTGAAGTGATCGCCTTCCTTGCATACACTCAACAACACGTCAACGTATCAAATGGCAAAGGCCAAGAGCGAAAATAAGAAATAAATATAGAAAATTAAAAGTAAACATAAAACGTCAAAAATAAAACGAAAAAYATCTCAAATTCCTACTCGTTGCTTCCCCGGCAACGGCGCCAAAATTTTGACTCAAACTTTTATGCATCCCTTTTTAAAATAATTAATAAAAGCATGTAAGTTTGCTCGCAAGAGTACGAGGAACTTGTAGGGTGGTGAGTTTGACTCGTATCGATTCTCTCGAGGACAATTATTCGGTTTTGTTGAATATTCTTCTCAATTTATGAACTAAAATAAAATACATTTGGGGGTTTGAAWAGATTAATTCGATCATTATAAACTAAGACGATAATTAAACTAAAACTAATTAAACTAATTACTTTAAACTAGATTATCAATTATGAACTAAGCAGTAAACTAAAGCTGATTAAACTAATTATTCTAATTTTTCAACTAAGAGGAATAACTAAATTATCAATTAACGCTACGAAGATTTAGAACTAATTATAATATCTAAAAGCATGAATTT
>BMAC01000453.1:786866-840589 GCA_014905375.1 Phtheirospermum japonicum
CGTCGGCTGGGCAGGTGCGTCGACGGGGTGCGTCGACATCGACGCTTCAGCAAGTTGCATCGATAATGGTACGTCGACATCGACGCTTCAGCAAGTAGCGTCGACGTAGTATTGACTGACGCAGTCATGACTCGCTGACATGGCTTGCGTCGACGGTGCGTCGACGGTCGCGTCAGTCGACGCGACTGAGCATCGGTCTCTGTTTCTCGATCTTTTGCTACTCGTTTCACCGGAAAGCTTGTTCTTCTATTCTCGAACATCGAACTTCGTCTTTTACGTGCTAAACTCTTCCGGTTACTTAGCTGTAAGGTGAAAAACAACGAAATATCACCTATTTGCATCAATTACGATTAAAATACAGTAAAATAAGTTAGAACTATGAAAATACGGAATTATGCTTAAATCGTCCAACTTATACCAAAAACAAATAGAAAAACATACTAAAAAGCTAATAAAAACAAGGACAAATCTACTCTAATCACTTACCTCGAGCTAATGCGGCCCAATAAGCATTCTCCATCAGTTTCTCAGGCCCAATTAAAGCCTTACCTCGAGCTAATGCGGCCCAATAAGCATTCTCCATCTTGAGCCGATCTTCTCTAGGGTTTTTCTTTCTTCTTCCTAGAAGGTGCGTCGTTTCCCGCTTCTTATCAAAACCCTTAATCTTCTTAGCGCCTTTTATTTCCACCCATTACGTTCTCTATTTTTACTTGGTCTTTAGAATTTCTTCAGCTCTGACAATATTTTTTTCCTCTGACATCTTTTACGCTCCAAATCTTCAAATCTTCAACCTTTTCGATCTTCAAACCTTCAAATGATCATCAGATTGTTCCTGAGTTTTCCAGTAGCTAAATCCTTTGCATAGGTATTACTTGATCCCTTTTCCTTAATATCCCTTTGTTTATATGTGTTTATTACTGCTGTTATCATTTTTCCATAATGTCTGCCCCTTCATCATCGCACAATGCCACCAATGACATGAGGCTTGCACTTATCCCTTCCCAAGAGCAGGACAAGAAATTGGGGTCTTTGGGGCATACCTCGTCTCCCCAAAGTGAATCTTCTTCGGCCCCTCACCACTCAAGGGAGCCTTTATCCTCTGCTCTTCCTCTCCTAGACCCCCGTCATATATCCTGCACCATATCTAATAAAATATTAGGGTATATCCGTTCTAATACAGGAATCCCCTCTTCCTACCAATTAATCCTTCCTTCCTCCGAGGATAGAGCTCCTCATCCACCCCCGAACTCCTTGACCTTCTATCTTGGCCAATTGGATGGAGGCCTGCATTTCCCGATTCCTCCTCTGTTAATGGAGATTTCTCGTCTCTATGAAATCCCCCTTAATCAATTTGCCCCAAACTCTTTTAGGAATATGGTAGGCTTCCTAATAGTGGCTCAATACTTAGGAATTAAACCTACCGCATCCCTATTCTTTTCCCTTTTTCAGGCCAAAACTCTCAACCCTCTGGGTTTCTTTTATTTTTCTTCTCGGGGGGATGCTAAGTTTTTATGTAAAGCTCCCTCCTCGAACCAAGAATGGAAGCAAAAATTCTTTTTTGTCAGATCCTCCGAACCTTGTGATTTTTCCACTGAGTGGATATGGCAGATCCCTATCCAACGAAAATATAACACCAAAAAACATTCTCAAGGCGCTCAAAACCTCGTTGATCGACTCACTCGCAAGCCCTACGACCTGTCCCGTCTTATTCGCCCTTCTTTGCTTTACCACTATAGTCTTAGTCCTCTCGAATCCCCTCTTGAAGCAGACATTGGTAAACTACCCAACTTTATTCTTTATACTGCTTTTACTTATCTATATTTTCCTTACCTTTTCATTCTTGCAGACACAATGTTCAAGAAACTGTTGGCTAAACTAGGAGAGGCAAAGGAAAAGGTCGTATCTGTAGGTCAGGCTCTCCCCAAATCAACTCTCGAGCCTCCTACCGGTACGGGTTCTGACGAGCCTCAAACCAGGCCCGCGCTGGTTGGTAATGATCCTCCACCTGCAAAAAGGGTTAGGGTGATCCCCTCTTAAGGCCCCTCGACCCCAAATCACTCATTTTTCATGTAAAGTGTTTTGAGGAATGATGACGGCTTGACCGCAACTCATTACATTCAGGGGGTTTGTCCCACCACTGATTGAGAGAGGGTGGACAAGTTTGGAGATGCAGAGCTTCTTGATGCTTGGCATTTGGCTCTTTCAAAGGTATGTATACCCGAAATCTTTTACCTTGTGCTTACTTTTCAGGGGGATTTTCATTTTTTTTAGGCGTATGCTCTGACTTCTAAAGTCTCTGCTCAAGCTCGGTTGGGTTTCAACGACCCTAAACTGGTGCATGACTTGCGAGCTGCTCAGAACCAAATCACTGCCCTGACCTCTAAGCTAGAACAAACACGGACTTCTCTGAAGCAGAGAGAAGAGGAGGTTTTTTCTCTTAAAAATCAGCTGGTAGTTCAAGAGGGTGAGCTAATGTTGAGAGTCGAGAATGCACGTGCCGAGGGTGAAGAGGTGGGAAGAGAAGTCTACCTAAAATCAGAAGAAGGCCTGTCTGTGATCCAAAGAGTCCGAGACGCTACCCGTCACGATTTTGTCAAATTGGAGGATCTTTACAAGGTCCTTATAAAGACTATTCCCTTCTATCTGCACCACTATGTGGGTAAGGTGAAAGAATGGGTAGTCTCAGGAGGCTCGGTGGATACTTTCAACGAGGAAGCAGCTTTGGAAGATACCCCTGACTGTCCTCTCTTCCTTCCAAGTGATGAGGATACCCGTCTTAATTCCGTCGGAGCTGCAGATTATTTGGAGTACATTCTTCACCATTTTCCCGGGCCATCTCAGCCTTCTGACCCTGCAATTCCAGTTGCTCCTCCATTGATCGAAGGCGCCACTCAAGGACTAGGAGATGCCCAGTTCGGTGAAGATATTGAGGCTAGTCAATTCAGCAAGGAGCTCGAGGAGAATCTTCTTTCTACTGCTGACTATGGGCAATAGTAACTTGGAGTTGGGTGTAATCACTTTAACTTTTTAGCGATGTCGTTTTGTAACCCAAACTTTCTTCTGAATGATTGACATCTGTTTTGACTTGCGTTTTTATTTTGCACTTTGTCGTTTATTGGTAGCTTCGTATCTGTTTTCTTGATTACTCCGCGGGATCGAGATCTTTTAATTTACACTTCATTCATTTAGCAGAACTCTTGAAAGGCATCTCGACCTCAAACTTCATTTGGGCGGGTTATGTACTTTTTTCGTATAATTTTTCAAACCTTTTGGAGGGAAAATTTAGTTTTATAAGCGCTCATTTCCCTTTCTTCCCTTCCAACTTTCTATTATCCAAATATGTCTGAATTTTCAGCAAGTCCCCCGTCGGACGTTTATGAACTTCAGGAAGAAATAACCAAACTCCGCCGTCAATTAGAAAGGAAAGGACAGCACAAACAATTTTATAAAGATCACTGGAAATCGTCAAACAACCATGTTCTTCATCTTCGTGAGGAAGTTTTGGATCTTCGCGGGCAAGTGAATCGTCTATACAAGGCGAATGAAGCTTTAATTAGCAGTGCAAGGGCTGAGACTCATCGCGCTGACATGTACTATCTGAGGTTCTGTGAAACGGATCATGAGCTCTGGAAATTGAAGAATGCTCAGCGTCGTTCTGACTAATGATGATTTCTGCTTATTAGCTTTTATGTTTTTGCTCGAGTCTTGGACTTTGGAGCCCCATGTTCATGTAATAAGTACTAGACCCTAGGGTCTAATTTTAATAAAATTTTATTCTGCTTTGACATCCGTATAGTTTATTTTTTATCACATGGATGTTTTTCGCATGTTGTTCAATGTCATCCGCTCCTCTAGATTTATTCTGAGTGTCCACCCGACCTACCTCGCCGAGTAGGATTTGAGGTTGACATTTGTCAACCAAAATTCGAGTATTCACCCGACCTATCAAGGTGGATAGGTTTTGAGGTTGATATTTATCAATCCAGACCCGAGTATCCACCCGAGCTACCACGTTAAGTAGTATTTGTTCCGAGCTTCTGCTCGGTGGTTCTAAGTTTAAGTCATGAAATAATCAATCGATAAATTAAGTCTTTATTTTAGGAATGATTTCTCTCTCACATAAAACAAAAAGAAATCAGCATAAGTAAATTTACCGAATCAACTATTATTTATCCGAAGTAGGTCTTCAGATTCGCCACATTCCAAACTCACGGAATTTCATGTCCATCCATATCTGCAAGCTCATATCCACCTCCTGCCAGTATCCTGGTCACTCTGAAAGGTCCCTCCCAGTTAGCCCCGAGTTTTCCTAAACTTCGGGCTAGATCTGCTCTCCTCAAAACCAAATCCCCGACCTGAAAATTTCGCTTAGTCACTCTGCTATTATAAGCAGCCTTCATTCTTCTCCTCATTTCTTCCATTTGGAGGAACGCTTTTTCTCTCTTCTCAGCTAATAGATCCAAAGAGTCTTGTATCAATATCTCATTCTGTTCTTCATCCAATGCTACAATTCTATGGGTCATGGCGCACACTTCGGCTGGTATGACAGCATCCATGCCATACACTAGGCTAAACGGGCTTTCCCCTGTGGCCTCTTTCGGGTTGGTTCGGTATGCCCATAAGACTGGTTGGAGCTCTTCCACCCATTTCCCTCCCGCTTTTTCCAATCGCGTCTTTATTCCCCTTACTAAGATCTTGTTGGTGGCTTCTACTTGCCCATTAGCTTGCGGGTGGTATACCGAAGTGAAACTTTGCTTGATCTTCATCCTATCACACCATTCCTTCAAACCTTTCCCTGTGAACTGAGTTCCATTGTCCGATACGAGCATTCGGGGTACCCCGAAACGACACACTATATTCTTCCACAGGAACTTTAATATGGCTTCTGATCGATGAATTCTCGACGCGCTAGTTTCGGAATCCGTCTCCGCAAGAGTACGGAGCCGGTTGTAGGGCGGCGAGTTCTTCCCGAGTCGTGTCTCTCGAGGATGGATGTTATCGGCTTGTCGGTTTCTTAATTGCTTTTATCGTCGGTAGCGACTAACTATTCTAAACTAGGAAAGCAGTAGTCATTGTTCGGTTTCGGTTTTTATAACTAAGATTTATATGGAAATACAAGATTTAAAAACATTGAAAATGAAAAGGAATTTAAATCTTATTTAAAAACGATTAAACTAAACTAGTTAACTAATAAAACTTATAATTTTTGAATTAGGAAAATGGAGGGAAAATCAAGGTCTAGCTTATTTGAAAAAGTCAACATTAGTTTAATGAAAATTAAAGTTCTAAAGAGGAAGATTATATAAAACTTCTAAAAACTTAAAGATTGATCTAAACAACTTAACAACTTAAAAGCATAAGTTAAAAAGCTAGAAAGCTATAAAATGAAAATGGAAATTTGATGATCAAAACAACAACTAAACTACGATCAAACATCAACATAAGATTAAAAGAAATAACATTAACATAAAACTATATTAATAGAAAGAGTTTACCAAGAGTATGATCCACAAAAGCGTGAAGAGAAAAGCTTGAAAGCTTGACAATGGAAATCTAGAACCAAGCTTGAACAACTTAGCTAATGATGATCTAAAGCTTAACTAATCTATTACTAATTAACTAATTTTTGGGAATTAAAATTGATCACAATGAAAGGAAAAATACCAAGATGAGTGTTTGGGAGCAAGAGCTCTGCATCCAGCCCTTGCTGCAAGTTGCCAGTTTTTTCAAATTGAAAAGACGTCTGATTACTTATTCCTTCAAAAATTCTGCTTTTCAGTCGATCGACTGAAAAAGCAATCGATCGACTGGCAGTCGATCGATCATGTCGGCAGTCGATCGACTGCAATGTCAAAACGGCCTGAAGCCCTGGAATCCAGTCGATCTTGAGGGCTCCAGTCGATCGACCTCAGTCGATCGGCCAAGTAGGCAGTCGATCGACTGCGTCGTCCAAAATGCCAAAAGTCCCTGGAATCCAGTCGATTTTGGGGGTTCAGTCGATCGACTGAACATCCAGTCGATCGACTGGATTCCAGTGCCTGGCTCGATTTCTCGTTCTTTTCACGTCCGCCGGTTGATCGAGCCTCGTCCGTCGCGCTCCCTTGCTTGTCCGTCCATTCCCGAGTCGAGTATCAACGATCCCAAATGAGCGCGGGCCCCGCTTGGACGTCCTACGGCCAATAGAAAAATGAAATAGTGAAAAACTACGAAAACTAATAATAAAACGTACAAAAATACAAAAACCTAGAAATAACAAAAAATGGCCAACTCGACTCCTAAAATACCTAAAAGCAAGCGGAACACACGCAACGTGATACAAAAACGATAGCAAAAATATGTACAAAAAGATGCAAATCAGCTTCCTCTGTGACTCTTGCTAATGGCTCGGCTTCCACCCATTTACTGAAATAATCCACAGCTACCACAAGAAATTTCCTCTGTCCCGAAGTCATAGGAAAAGGGCCGACCAAGTCGATTCCCCATTTCGCAAAGGGGCACGCTGCACTCATGGTCATGAGCTTTTCAGCTGGTCTTTGCATCAAAGGAGCATGCTTTTGACATCTCTCGCATTTCCTTACAATTTTTCTACATCCGCTTTCAGGAAGGGCCAAAAGTACCCTGCTCTCAAGATTTTCTGGGTTAGAGCCCGAGCACCCATATGGTTGCCACAACACCCTTCATGCATTTCCTTGAGTACCTGCTCAATTTCTTTTGATCCTAAGCACTTAAGGAGAGGCGTCCCAAATCCCCTTTTGTACAAATTTCCTCCTATTAAGCAGAATCGAGCAGCTCGTATCTTGAGCCTAGTTGCCATGCTTCGATCTTTTGGCAGGCTGCCTTTTTCTAAGTATGCTTTTATTTTTTCCTGCCAATCCCCTCCTTCGATGAGCTCAGCTATGGCATCCTCCGTCACTCCCCAGATGCCATCAAGAGAGTTATCTGCCTTTCCTTGCAATCAACCGCCAAACTAGCCACCTTTGCTAGGTAGTCTGCACGCTCATTTTCTTGTCTTGGAATTTGTATCATTTCCAAGTGCTCGAGCTTCTCTCGACACCTCTTAATCTTATCGACGTATTTTTGCAGTCGCTCTTCTCGAACCTCAAACTCTCCACTGGCTTGTTTGTATACCAATTGCGAATCTAAACGCACCGATATCCTTCTGGCTCCCAACTCCATAGCCATTTGCATTCCCCTTATACACGCCTCATACTCTGCCTCATTGTTAGAGGTTCGGAAATTTAACCTGACAGCGTATTCCATCTCGTCCCCTTCTGGGCTAATCAGCACTATACCTGCCCCTCATCCCATTTGCCCTGCTGATCCATCCACAAAGACCGTCCACTGGCCCCCCGGTTCCTGAGGTTGGGTCATTTCTTATAGAAAATTTGCTAAGGCTTGCGCTTTGATAGCTACACGGTTTTGGAACTCGATTTCATATTCGCCCATGTCAATTACCCACTTGACGAGTCTTCCAGACGTATCCGGCTTGCTGAGAATTTATTTTAGAGGGAGATTGGTTATGACTATTATTTTATGAGCAGAAAAATACGGCCTCAGCCGTCTAGCAGTAACTACTAAGGCTAGGGCTCCCTTCTCAATTTCAGCGTATCGAAGCTCAGCTCCTTTGAGCGCTTTACTAACATAGTACACCGGAGCTTGTTTTCTCCCTTCTTCCTTAACCAACATCGTTCTTACCGCGGATTCCCCTATAGACATATAGAGGTATAACGTCTCTCCTGGGTCTGGTTTCGTCAGAAGCGATAGTCCGGATAAATAAGCCTTGAGCTCTTCAAAGGCTCTCTGACATTCTTCATTCCAACAAAAACCTGAAGCCTTTCTCAACGCTCTGAAGAAAGGAAGACTACGCTCTGCAGCCCGCGAAATGAACCTATTTAATGCTGCCAAACGCACCATCAGGCGCTGGACCTCTTTCACATTCTTCGGGGGGGTCATGTTAATGATAGCCTGAATCTTCTTAGGATTGGCCTCAATTCCTCTTTCAGTGACCATATAGCCTAAGAATTTTCCCGACCTGACCCCAAACGCACACTTCTTTGGGTTCAACTTCATCTGGTACTTCCTCAACGTCTGGAAGGTTTCCGCCAGATCACTTACGTGTGACCCTGACTTGATGCTCTTCACGAGCATATCATCTACGTACACCTCCACGTTCCTACCTAACTGCTGAGAGAACATTCTGTCTACCAACCTTTGGTATGTGGCTCCTGCTTTTTTAAGGCCAAAGGGCATTACCACGTAATAGTAAGTGCCGAAAGGTGTGATGAAGCTGACCCTCTTTTGATCTTCGACTGCTAGCTCTATCTGGTGATAGCCCTGAGAGGCGTCCATCATGCTCAAGAGCTCGCAGCCCGATGTTGAATCTACCATCTGGTCTATTCGTGGTAGAGGATAGTGATCTTTAGGACAAGCCCTATTCAGGTCCCTAAAGTCCACGCACATCCTCCAATTATCTTCTGTTTTAGGGAACAGAACAACATTGGACAACCATTCTGGGAATTGAATTTCCTTGATGTGCTTGGCCTACAACAACTTGGTCACCTCTACCCGGATGATAGCTTCTTTCTTGGCCCCGAAATCCCTTTTCCTCTGTTTGACGGGCGTAAATGAGGGATTGATATTGAGCCTATGCTCCACGACCAAGGGGTTGATTCCTACTAGCTCATTCGGCGACCAGGCGAACACATCTGCGTTATTGCGTAAGAAGTTAACCAGCTCTTTCAATATATCTGGAGACAGGGTAGTTCCCACACGCACAGCTCTGTGTGCTTCTCCAGGAACTATCTCCACCATTATCAACATCTCATTTGGCTCGACACACTCCTTCGAATCGTTAGGCAATGCCTGGGTCCCCGGGTTATTTGTTCTAGCAGGCTCCTCCTTTTTCCTCCCCTGTTTTACACTCTGCACATACAACTTCCTCGAAGTGTACTGGTCACTACCTACCTCCCCCACCTCACCCCTTACGGGGAACTTCATCTTCATATGGTAAATAGACACCACCGCCTGGAAGCTACTGAGTGATGGTCTTCCTAGCATGGCGTTATATGCCGAAGGGGCATCCACCACCAAAAAACAGATTATCTTGGTCTTTCGACAATGTGCCTCGCCCAAAGAGACAGAAAGTACTATTGACCCTAAAGGCTGTATAGTGCCTCCTGTGAAACCAATTAAAGAGGTCTCCACTAGATCCAACTTCTCTTCGAGATCCGTCCTTTCCAAAAAATCCAAAAATAAGATGTCCGCCGAGCTTCCTGTATCCACAAAGATGCGTCCTACTTCGTAATTAGCTATCATTTCCCTAATCACCAAAGCATCTGCATGTGGTCTTAAAACCTCCCCAACATCCTGAGGCCCGAAGTGTATAACAGGACTATCTGCCACTTGCCCGATCTCAAGTCCTCTCCTCCTCTCCGGGTCAGCTACCCTGACGTACCCCTTTCTCAATCTGTTTGAGTCACCGTCTCCAGGTCCTCCTACAATCATGTTAATCACCCCTCTCCTCAGGGGATCCTTCTCTTTCTCCTCGTTCCTTAACTCTGGGCAATGTGCTGGCGGAGATTGTCTACCCCCTTTTTTAAAGGTTGCTCTACCCTTTCTCCGCTCTGTGTACACAAATTTCTTCAAATGTCCCACTTGGATGAGTCTCTCTATCTCATCCCTTAGGTGAGTGCACTGCTCTGTGGTGTGCCCATAATCATTATGGAAACGACAAAACTTGTCGGACTTCTCCCTCCTAGGAGTTGCTGAATATGTTTGAGGCCATTTCAAATATGGTCGACGCTCGATTGCTACAAAAACCTCATCTTGCGGGAGAGCAAGAGGTGTATACCGATCCATTCGAGCCTTACTAATTCCTAGTTCAGACCTGGGTTTCTTACTTGATCCCCTATCCTCTCCTTTTTCTTTTCTCCTATCTAGCTCCTCCCCCCTGTCCCTACGCTTATAGACCTCATCCTTCACCCGCAGGGCCTCTTCCAAGTTGATAAACTTCTCAGCCCGGGCTAAGAGATCTCCAAAGCTCCTTGGTGGTTCTACCACTAGAGACTGGAAGAAATCTCCCCTCTTTAGTCCTTGGGCTAAAGCGTTCATTAATGTTTCTTCTGAAGATGATGGCACCTCCAACTTAGCTGTAGTGAACCGATTTATGTAGGATCTGAGGCTTTCTCGTTCTCTCTGCTGGATGCTGAATAGCTCTAATGCCATTTTTTTTGTATTTTCTGCAACTAGCGAACTGGTGTAGGAAAGCTGCACTGAACTCTTCAAAATTGTGTATCGATTCTGGCGGCTGTTGACTGAACCAAATTTGCGCCGACTTGGTAAAGGTAGGGGGGAAGACCCTACACATTACCGCATCAGTGAATTGGTATACTGTTGCTGAATTCTCATATCTGCACAAATGGTCATAGAGATCTGAGGTACCATCGTACTCGAATCCCATTGACTGGTAACCGCTGGGCAAAGCATCTCTCAAGACCTCTGCAGTGAATGGGGTCGCTCGACGAGCTCTTACCGGAAGAGCCTGACTTGCTAACTTCCTCTTGAGCTCTCTCATCTCCTTATGCAGGTTTTCCACCACCTCCGGTAGATCCGAAGCATTCTTGCTGAAAGTGTCATCAGTTGACACAACTGTACTCTCATCATCTAGCGGTCCTGAGCCGTGGGGAGTCTTTGCTATATTATCCCCCGCCTGGGTGTTTCCTCGAGGTGGTGCTGATGGTGGTGGGCCCCTGTCAGCCAATCTCTTGTCAACCGCCTTCTCCACAGCTCGTGTGATAATACCTGATAACTGCTCTAATAACAGTGATCCCAATGGGTTTGCCCCTGGAGCTGATGAGAATCCTATCCCAGGAGTCAGGTTAGGGGTTTTCGCAGCAAGGTCTGGGAGTGTGTTCTGCGGAACACCTGCCTCCTCCACCGTTTTCCCTGTCGTGCCCGTCACCGGTGTCTTATTCAAATCCCTATCCAGATTTCGCCGCAACTCCTCCATCCTTATTTACTTCTGAACACTCACGTCTTGAAACTGATGAATTTCCCACAGACGGCGCCAATTGTTTATTATAAGAAACAAGGCACAAATAAATATCTTCTATTCCTCAAGAATAATCCCCAAAAAGCTGGAATGATGCCTACAACCACCAATAAATGTCAGACGGGGACCGGAAGGGTTTTCCGGCGAACCCCCTCCAATGCTTAAGTTAGTATATGGAGAGAATTTGGGAAAGTAGTTGCTTATTTAGAAAAACATGTACCTTTCTGTACTTTTTTTACTATCTGTTTTTAGGTGTACTTTCTTTTAAGGTTTCCATGAAATCAGGGCCCTTTTAGGCCACATCACCCTTCTAGGATTTTCTCTTCCTTGTTTGGTTTTAAGCTAGAGCCCTGAACTCTTTCTTATGACCCAGAAGTGGATACTAAGATCTAGAGATGTATGCACATCCTGGGCTGAGCACTGACCTCGATCTGGAGACCTGCATAAGAGCTTGACCCTGATCTTTTATCCTGAAATAAGGGACAACTAGAAGATTCTGAACCTGGGGCCTCGGAGCCCACTTGCTTGTGACCAAGCGTTGAGAATATGGTTTGGAGGGTGCGTCTAGGCGCCATCCCTTTTTCGGAGGAGGAGGTTCGGCCTCCCTATGATCATGGGCTGAGCCCATTAATATGTTTCGGCGTGCTCCGTCCGTCAATGACTTGCAGGGTGCTCGTACGTTGTGCACATCCTCGAGGCGCTGCTCCCAATCCAGGCGTCGTGGTGCGCCCTCGCACTCAGCAGCCTCCCGCCTCTCGGAGTCATGGCGTAATGTGGCAAGCTCCAGGCTAACTCGCGTGAGCCTCTTGTCCATCACTGCCAATCTCTTGAAAATAATGTCAAGTGTTGTTCGTACACTATTCTACTCTCTCGAGGCAGGGCGTGCCTCGCCTATTGCGCTAGCCTCGACCGAGTCTTCTCGATTCTAACCCTCAATTTCCGACAGGGTTATGAGCATCGTGACATTCTCCCCCACTGAAATTGTACGCGATATCGATACGACACCCAGCGTGACAGCGATAGTCGCTAGTTCCACCTTATCCTCAACCCAAGGTGAAGGTTTGGTATCTCCACAACTTGGATACCCAGCTTTGCAAGCCAGAGGGGACAATATCGAGGCCCCTTTTGGCAGTCTCATAGCGTGGATCGCTCTTATCTCCTCGTCGTGTAGGAAAACTAGGGAGTTGGAATACAGGATTTCGTAGGCATGAACTTGGTTGAGCAAACGTAATCCCAGCACAATGTCACAGTCGTCCATCGGCACAACTATGAACGAAATGGGTCCCTCACATTCGTTTAAGCGTACCTTCACCCGTTTGGCTTCTCCATCGATGGGTTTGGTCTCGGCATTCACCGACTTGATCGATCCTCCATTTGAGTCATCTCTAACCCCAAAGTATTGGCAACCTCTATCCGCATAAAGTTATGCGTTGCACCAGTATCCACCAATGCGTGCACCATCTTACCTCTGATTTCTACCTCGAAGAACATCGGTCCTCGGGAGGCCATCTTTCCTGGTGCCTCACTGGTCCTCACTGCACCTAGCAACTTCAAGGATCCCACCCGAGCCACATCCTCCTCATCGGATGCCTCCTCTCGTTGAACCACTGCAACTTTCCATCTCTGTGCGGATAGTCTTTTCGCTGATGGTCCGGAGACCCGAACCAAAAACACAAGCATGGCTTAAATGCCCCGCTTATTCGTGTCCCACCCTGGTCGTATTGCCTCTCCGATTGAAACGACCTTGCTCCCCCACCGTTCCGCAGCGTACCTCCTTGGACCTTACTTGGGGACTCTCGGTCCGACCCTTGGTCAACCACTCGGATACGGATATAACCTTCGACACCATCTATGCACCAGCATGTTGTACCTCTATCTTGGCCCACAGCTTCAAACTGCCAATAAACGCGGACAGCTTCTCCTGTTTTGTCAAACAAGGGAGTTCGAGCACCACCTCTTGGAACTGTGTCAAGTCCCTTCTTCGGGTCCTTGCTTCAAACTCGGCGTTCTCCGGGTAGTATTGGCGCTTCAGGGCCTCCTTGAAATCTTCCCAAGTCGCCATGGTCATGGCTCCTCTCTCGATTTCAGCCTCGCAATGCTGCCACCACTACAACACCATACCAATCAAGAAAAATGGAGCGGTCTGCAGCTTCATGGTGTCATCTACGACTCCGATGGCACCAAAATACCGCTCCATGGACCAAAAGAAGTCTTCAACCTCTTTTGCACTCCTCGAGCCCCAGAATTATCTTGGACGTGGTACCTTCATTCGGGTAATCGTGCCCTCACGATTTGGTCCACCCCCAGCATTTCCCTCGAGATTTCCGGACCTACTCTCTAAGGCCGCGACACAGCTTGCAAGCTCCTCTCGTAGAGTGTCAAATAAGATACGGATCCTATCTCTTAACGTCACGAGCACCTGATTCTCATCGTCGCACGGTGTGCATTGATGGCATTGGTCATCTCGTCCCTCCCTTGTTCTCCAACTTCGTCCAACAACACGACCCGAGTAGTTATCTCACCAATGTTGACAGAGTCCACGGTGCGCTCGAATAGAATAGTTTCTATCCTCAACACCTTGGATTTCATCATGGCCTCCGGATCTGTAGATCTGCACGAGACTTCTTCCCCTCCCATCGCTGCTCGGTAGCAGAATTTGTTCGGATCCTCCCACATGTTCAATCTTTTTTTAGCAGTTTCGCCAGAGATTTGCAAAAGATGTTCTGCCCATTGTCGTCCGAATCCTCCCACATGTTCAATCTTTTTTTAGCGGTTTCGCCAGAGATTTTTATCATTAATGCAACAGATGTTCTGCCCATTGTCGTCTTCTCTAATTTGCCTCAGATCTAGACATAGACTTCGCACGATATGATGGATCAGACACCAACGACGCTCTGATACCAACTGCCCGGTGCGGCGAGTCTGGCTATGAAAATTGTTGCGTCATACGACGTTGTTTCGTTCGTGCGCCGCTTCTCGATGGAAGGCAAGAATGCCGAGCCAACAAACCTTCGAGGTTGTCGTACGAAGAGGAAGAAAACAAGCACACACGAGAAAGCTAACAAGGAGCGAGTTGAATATTAAAGACTTGTATTAATATCAAGTCGTTGTATCATAACAGTTACAATAGGTAAGGAGTCTATTTATACACTACTGCGAGGGTTAGGGCTTCCCCTTCTCCAAGCTACTCTAACTAGTCCATAATTTGGCCCATAAACAAGCATGGGAAATCAGCCGTGGTGTTACCATATTTACGCTACCTGGGATAACTAGAAAATTGTGGACCTTGGGCTCTTCGGAGCCCATTTGCTTTGAGTCCGCCGCTCTAGGGTTTGGAGGGTGCGGCTAGGCGTCCGGAAAATAAAGAATGGCAGTAGAAAAATAGACTACGTGACAAGATTCTTTAGAATTGACTGTAGAAAAATTGCACACAAGATATTTCAAATCATTAACTGTAATCCAATGTACGAATGGATGGAATATTTTGGTTTGTACGTTGACTTTGACGTTTTACTAACAATCTTTTTTTATAAAAATATTTTTACAAACAAATATGTTCTAAATTGATCATTGATAAGCTAAGAAGCACAAACACTTCCTATTATGAGTTTTAATCATATCAGTTCTTATATTATTACAATTAGCATGTTAAATATGTGTTACTGAAGAATTTTGATCATATCAGTTCTTATTTTATTACAATTAGCATGTTAAATATGTGTCACTGTCGTACTTCAAGTCCAGTTCTCGTGTCTATGCTTCCTAATTGATAGGACATCAATTTCTTAATTACAATTTCACATCAAACTGAATATCAAGAAATGTTATGTGAATTTGTAGGTCTATGGTTAATGTAAATAAGTATCAGTAAACGATGTTGCTTTCGGTGTTATAATCACCGAAACTAACATCAAACAGAGTTATTAAAATATGCAGCGGAATAAATATTAAAAATAATTTGAACACAACAATTTAAATTTCGTTCAAAGTATAAGTACTTACGAACTTGGGTATACAAACCCGAAAATTATATTACTTTTCTTTATTCAAGATCAATACAAAAATATAAAGTAATATATGAAAAACACTATTATCAACACTTGATACTAAAATACTTGTCGGCTCGGTATGATGATCTTCTTTGTTGGTTACGCAACTCCAAAGATCTACGTGATTAAGATCGTGACTTCAAATGTTGTGGCAAAACTTGTGATGATCTTCTCCGTTGGTTACCCAATTTCGAAGATTTCCTTAATTTGAATCGTTGCCACAAGTCTTTTACTTGCTCGTGTTCTTCTTTGCTTGCCTCGTCCTTGCTGCTTTCTCGTCCTTATAAAAAGATTATCGAAGGTGTCTTTCTCTTGCGTCTTTGTCTTGTCTTAAATAGACAAGACTCCTAGAGTCCTAAACTTGGTAAACAAGTACTAAATACATTTTAAGAAATAAAATAAAATCCTAGACACAAACTAGGAAACAAATAAAGTCCTAAATCTAATTCTCTAATATATTTTGAGCCCAAAAATTACAAATATCAAAATAAGGAAATTCTCATAAATAAGTTTTCCAACAATCTCCCCTTTTTACCTTTTTGGACAAAATAACCTAGACGCGCAATAAAAGTTAAAAAGACTAAAAACTCCCCATAAATAAATACTCGTTATCGCCATCCTCGTCCGCTCGCGTCTTCTACATCTTCTCCCCCTTTTTGTTTTGAAAGCAAAAGGATCTCAACAAGTGATTACCGAAGCGCCTGGAGCTATGCAACATGAGCCTGCACTACTGGAGTAGAAAACTAAACGATGTTAGAACTGATGTTAACATCACCAGAACCAACACCATAAGTACATGCAACTCTGGTTGGCGGCTGCCATGGGAGATCACACAACCCAAACTCCAGCAGTAAGTTGATTACGCAATGAAAACCACTCAAGCTAAGAAGTATACACATCATCCTCATGAGGCCGAAAACCTTGATTCTCGAGGAGACTAAAAACGAGGGAAAGAAAGCAAAAGGAGGAAGTCGCCTTGGACGTAGCAAACCTGGTGACTATGTCAAATACGTGCTGACCAAAAATGAACTTAATACCATGGCCAAGCTTAAACAGAAACTGGAGTAGCTAAAGGTGATGCCAGGTTTGGTGACAAAACACCAGAACAATCACCAACTTTCTGGGCAGCTTTAGAGATTTTCTTTTTGGATCAGTATCTCGCTGACTTGAATGTCCACGGCAGTGCAATATGGCAGATTCACCGAAGCCTGTTCGTCGATTGGGAGGCGCACGCCGGCTGGGACCTCCGGAGCTTTGCTGGGTGATGGTGAATTCGACATTCTGCAAGAGAATTGGAAGTAACCACAAACACAAAATCGAGTGCCATAGGCAGTAAAGTTTGGAGAAAGAATTGTAAAAATTCTAACTTTGGCAATATTGAAAACTTGTACGCAGTAGAAAAAAAGAAGGGGATGACAAAGGTAAAGTGAATAAATAACCCACCCACCCACCCCCCACCCCACCCCTTTTATTTAAGAAAAAAAAAAAAAAACTCATACTCCAAGTCGTGAAAATATTGATAGACCAATGCACATTTTCAACCGAAGGCCTCGTTAGGTATATATTGTCAAAGGCTTATGTCACTTAGATATATATAACATGTTAGGTAAATTTATTTATGGAATTTTCTTATTTTGTTATTTGCTTTGTTTGAGCTCAAAATATATTAGAGAACTAAATTTAGGACTTTATTTGTTTTCTAGTTTGTGTCTAGAATTTTATTTTGTTTCCTAAAATGTATTTAAGACTTGTTTAACAAGTTTAGAACTCTAGGAGTCTTGTCTATTTAAGACAAGACAAAGACGTAAGAGAAAGACATCTTCGATAATCTTTTTATATGGACGAGAAAGCAGCAATGACGAGGCAAGTAAGGAAGAATACGAGCAAGTAAAAAAACTTGTGGCAACGATTCAAATTAAGGAAATCTTCGAAATTGGGTAACTAACGGAGAAGATCATCACAAGCTTTGCCACAAGACTTGAAGTCACGATCTTAATCATGGAGATCTTTGGAGTTGCGTAACCAACAAAAAAGATCATCATACCAAGACGACAAGTATTTTAGTATCAAGTGTTGATAATAGTGTTTTTCATATATTACTTTATATTTTTGTATTGATCTTGAACAAAGAAAAGTAATATAGTTTTCGGGTTTGTATACCCAAGTTCGTAAGTACTTTTACTTACGAACGAAATTTAAATTGTTGTGTTCAAATTATTTTTAATATTTATTCCGTTGCATATTTTAATAACTCTGTTGATGTTAGTTTCGGTGATTGTAACACCGAAAGCAACATCGTTTACTGATACTTATTTACATTAATCATAAACCTACAAATTCACAATTGACATTTAAAGCAGGTTACTTGATGTACTAAGTATACTGATCCTTATTTTGTAGGATGCTATGGATATTCTGGGGAAGAAGTGCCTGAATGCAGAGGTTGATGAATCTCTTGACGAGTACGAGAAGTTGAGCATTGAGTATAAGCAATTATTTGCTAGTTGTGGAAAATAAGTACTCAAATTCAGGGATCTTATGATCGAGGTGGATAAACTGACCAAAGAAAAGGATGATCAACTGAATATAATTGTCCGATTGGAGTCGTCACTCACCCAAAAGGATGCTGAGCTAGAACGAGTAAAGATTGGGTTGAAGAAGGTCCAAAAAACCCTCACAAACCTCAACAAGGGCAAGGCAAAGTTTGATCAAAATTTGGAACTAAGTATCCCGGGTTCTTCAAAATACGGGATTGGATATAAGCCTGTTCAACAAATGTCGGAGTCTAGCCAGAAATTGAAGAAGGTCAAGCGTCACAAAAGGAGAAGAAGACAATACGTGTGCTATCACTGTGGTGAACCAGGTCACATACGACCATACTGTTGGAAGCTTGTTGCATGCAAAATCATTTTAAAAGATCGAAGCTGACTATTGAGTTCCTTGATGGTTTCTGTTTTCCTAACACCAGAACTGACACCAGAGTCAAACAGGTTTGGGTAAAAAAGAAAGAGATCAAATGCAATATGATCTATACATCTCTGAAATCCCACGTTCCCGGAGCTTGGTACTTCGACAGTGGTTGCTCCAAACACATGATCGGATCTGAAGATCTTCTCTCAAATATTGTCAAATTTCATGGAGGAAAGGTGAAGTATGGTGGTGGTGCAAATGGCCAGATCATTGGCCAGGAACTCTTCATGTCCCTGGTATTGGAAAGCTGGAGAATGTATTGCTAGTGGAGGGTTTAACGACGAACTTGATAAGCATAAGCCAACTACGCGATGGTGGGTTCAATGTCAAGTTCACTCATGAAAAGTGCGAAGTATATGACGAGAGCAATGCTTGCATTCTTACTGGTCAGAGGACATCGGACAACTGTTACCAAATCGAAGGTGTAGAAAACTGAAGATGCAGGTGGCGACGGTACTGATGACATGTCACCAGACTTAACACTAACTCAGGTTGATCTAGAATCAGACTCAGATTTTGATGAGACGTTTGATCCAGTTGCTCGCATTGAATCGGTAAGACTCTTACTTGCTGTAACTTGTCATATGAAAATATATTTACATCAAATGGACATAAAAAAGTGCTTTTTTTAATGGAGTTTTAAGTGAAAAAGTTTTTGTTGAGCAACCTAAAGGGTTTGTTGATCCTCACAAATCAGATTTTGTTTTAAAATTGAAAAAGCCTTTATATGGTTTAAAATAAGCTCCGAGAGCTTGGTATGAGAGGTTGACTCAACACTTGATCTTTTTAAGTTATAGAAGAGGGGAAGTTGACAAAACCTCATTTCTCCTTAGATCAAATAAGCACATCTTGATTGTCCAAATTTATGTAGATGATATAATTTTTGGATCTACTAACGAGCAAATGATGAGTGAGTTTATCACGCGAATGTCTAATACATTCGAGATGAGTATGGAAGGTAATCTCTCTTACTTTCTTGGTTTGAAAAATAAACAGATGGATGACGTTATTTTTCTCTCTCAGTCAAAGTATGCTAAGAATTTGGTTAAAAAGTTTGGACTAGAGAATGATACACATAAGAAAACACCGTTAGGAAAAACCATGAAACTATCTTAAGATGATGTTGGTAATGGTGTTGGTAACACCATGTATAGGAGCATGATAGGGAGTCTTTTGTACTTAACAACGAGTAGGCCTAATATCATGTATAGTGTGTGTCTATGTGCTAGATATCAGTCAAATCCTAAAGAGTCACACTTAAAAGCTGTTAAACGAATCATTAGATATATAGCTTGTATAACTGAATTGGGTATTTGTATTCTAAAGAAACTGGTACTGAACTCATGGGTTATACTGACTCAGACTGGGCTGGGGATGTTGTGGATAGAAAGAGTACTACAGGGGGTTGTTTTTTTTGGGTAATAATCTTATCTCATGGTATAGCAAAAAAATAAAATTGCATTTCTCTTTCTACAGATGAAGCCGAGTATATTGCAGTTAGAAGTGCTTGGACACAATTGTTGTGGATGAACCAAATGATAGAGGATTACGGTCTACATAGTAGAATATTGAATGTGTTCTGTGATAATTACATTGCCATTAATATCTCGAAAAATCTAGTCCAACACTCACGAATCAAAACACACATTGACATAAGGCACCACTTTATTCGTGACTTGGTTGTGAGAAAGATAGATAGTCTTAAGCATATAGGAACAGACAATCAGCTTGTTGACATCTTTACAAAGGCATTAGATTTAGGGACCTTTTCTCGTTTGAGAAGAGATCTCAGAATGTGCATTGTCTAAGTTAGTGTTAGTTTTGATGTTATGACACCTAAACTGTCATCAGTCATAACATCTATATATTTATGCATACATTTTTATTTTCTTTTCTATATATAATATGAATGCATTGGGTCTGGCTGAAGGTGCAATAAGGTCATGTGTTGTAATAAAAATGGTGACAAAAAGACTAACCTCTTTAATTAGGTGATTGTGGAACTTTTCCGCAAAAACTGGTTTTTCCCAGGTCCAAAAACAAGAGGTGTTAACAGCAATTGCTGAAGATAAGCTATTTCTCTTCAAATCTATAAAATGATGAAGGAAATCTGGATTAAAAAGGATCCAATCTTTAAATTTCACCTCATTGAGTGATTTTGACGTAGTCATTAACTTGGTTTAAGGGGTCTGTTTTCATTGACTTCACCAAAAGTAATGTTGGTTATAATGTCGTCAGTCATGAAAAGCAACACTGATCAAGTCACTAAATCCATGAATTGTATTTTTCTAATCTTGTTAGGTCATGATTTTTAGGCATCAATTAGGACATTCATACTTTGAGAAGATGCCTTTTTGCTGTGTGTTCTGTTGTTTTCGCTCGTGTCTTTCCTGAATTCTCTTAATCTTATTTTTGAATCTTGCTAACCAAGTGTTTCGTGGTGTTAAAATCGGAGGATTGGACAGGTGATACGAGGTTGATTTGATGAGTGAAAAATCACTTTGCAAATAATTTTTCAACTATGGTGATGGTTTATAAAAATCTAGCTCTATCTCGGTTTTATATGTAATTGAGATTTGTGATTTTAATTTCAAATATGAGATAGTGGTTTAATTAAGCCTTGAGTTCGTGTAACCTGTTTTTGGTAAGTGAAATCGTGTGTCTTATTTTGAGAAGAAGTGGGCTTGTTTTTTAAGAAAAGAAAAATCTTGGGTCTATAAAGAAGTAGTGAAAATAGTAATTCCATTTTTAAAGTATACAGAATTACAAATGGATAATAATTCAAAAAAAAAAAACTGAATTGTTAATGTTTTAAGTGAAATATCTCTATTAACTACATTAAAATCACACTACTACACTAATTTAGATGAACTTTTTTGAAAACCGAATAAACAGTGAATAAATAATTAATTAATCATAGAAGCATAGCAGTAAAAGACAACACTTTCAACATATTAACCAATATTTTTTTAAAACCTTTTTTTCTCTTTTATTGGAAGAGATTTAATATGAATTTTGTGGATAGTTGGGGGGAGAGAGAAAAAAAAAAACATTATGTTCCCCAACTAATCACAGCATAAATAGGTCATGGTTGGTTGATATATGGTTAGTTTGACATTTTATTGAGAATAATCAATTGCAGTAAAAAGGAAGCTCAAATATACTGTCGTGTGATCAAATAAACGTGGTCAAATAGAATCTAATCTAAAATATTTAACTATGAATAAACTAAAAGAAGGGAATTCCATCATTGACTGAAAAAGAAACTGAGTGTATGATGCACCCGGATGATGTACAAGACGCGGGAACTGAATATACAAAATATTTGAGATGAATATGAAAATCTACATCATCATGTCCATAATATCATGTAATATACACACACACCTCCATGTGTTCTCCCTTGCTTGTATTCAATCCTTTTTTTAAAATAAATTTTGTTGACATCTTTCTACAAATCTTAACAGAGTGTCGATTAGGATTCTGCAAATCCCAACTACAGTTATAATTTTGAGAAGTAGTGAAGCACATATTGAAAGACCATAATAACCCACGGTTAATTTTCTTGACCTGCAAATCTAGTGAAAGTTTAGAGGCAAAATTTTAAAAATACTACCAAAAATGAACTATGATACAAGAATACTCAAGGGCCGTCTACTACATTGTTCCATCGACACAAATTGAAGGAAAAAAAAAATACCACAAGCGGACTCTGGAATTTCTCGAACTAATACTAAAGTTAGATCATTTTGAATTATATTAGAATCGGCTTACCATACGAATATTTGAAAGAATTCCGCATTTATAGATTTCTATTAATAGAAACCATAGCAGAGAAATTTACTTCCGCGGAGAGGCAGACGTGCAATCTCTCACTTCTTGCTTATTTTGGGGGGGGAAATGGAGTGATTCCAAGAACCAAATAATCGAAGAACACCTCCATAGACGATTTAGTTGCCCTGAAATAATTGGAGCAGTTAAATACAAAGTATGTCAAGATGCTACATCTATGCAGTCGAAGGCGGACTTGTGCAGACAATATATATATATAACAAATAAAAAGGTCAATATTGGATGACATGCGACTAAATTTCTCGCTTTGGCACGAGAGTAATATTCACATGGTTCTTCCCGGAGAATCCATTACAACATTTAAGAATAGGGTAATTACATAATTACCCTAGAGGTTTATAGCCTACTTATTATCAAAAAAGGGTTTATCTTCCAAATTTATAAGAATAGTTATAAAAACTACTGCTGAGGTTTGAAAACCCCAAATATGTTTGAAAATAAAGAATAAAGAAAGAAAAAAGAAAAACCTCCTTAGGTTTTGATTCCGGGTGTTAAATTCAAGGGGATAATTGTAATAGTTTTTACAAATATGGGGGATGGGTGGGGTGGGGTGGGGGGGTGCAAGGTGTTAAGTGTAATACAGAATTAAACCTCAAGGTCTTTTTTTTGGGCAATGAACCTAAACCTCAGGGGTGGTATTTGTGATCATCCCAATTTAAATACCCATTTGGCATGTCTTTGTTTTACAAATTCCACCCCATTAAAGGGAAATATAGTTTATAAAACAATTACAAAGAGAAATACGATTTACGTAGTTTTTGTAATCGCAACCCATTTTGACACATACATTCTCTTGCACTTGAGCTACACGGGTAGTGTTCGTAATTCCCCCTTAGAAATTACGATCAATTTAGTTATGTCAAAACAAAAAATAAAAATGAAATCGTTAAACTAGATGTGGGTATTACCTTGCAGCAAGTACCAAGATAGCATCGTAATAATTATCATCTTAGCAGTTTCTCGGCAAAACAGAGAAAGGTCACAAGCTAGACGATTCCCAGCTAGCATAAACAGCTCCGATTATCTTCTCGTGCAATTTAATCCCTGAACAAGCAATTATGCCCCTATCGAGACCTTCTAAGTATATTCCTTTAGAAAAATCGAGCGTTCGACCTCCAGCATCGGTCACAACACCACCAGCCTCTTGCACGAGGAGAACACCAGCTGCGTGATCCCATATCTTCTCCTTATATCCGGCCCTCGCAAATCTCATGTAGATTTCGGCTTCCCCTCGAGCTATGGCCGCGTATTTGACCATGCTGTAAACGCGCAACGGCTTGTTTCTGCATTTTTTTTAAGAGTGAAAATTTTTTACATCACCCCAATGTACTATTTCTCATAATCAACAAATGAAAAATAAATAAAAGGGATAGTTAAAAAAGTACCCTTGAAAGGTTTGATCTAATTATTTAAAAAGAAACTATCGAAATTACAAAATACCTTAGTGGGAATGTTTGGAATGAATCCTGGAATTCAAAATCTCGATGTCAAATCTTGTCTAAAAAGTTGATGATGTATTATTTATTATATTGTATTTATTTAAATCTGAAAGGAGCGGGGAGGACAAGATAGGACTAAAGAGAGCGAAATGAGAGGAAGAGATGATAAATAGGATAGATATATGGTAGGTATTAGGTTTCGAAAATTGTCTGTTGGGTATTTGAATTTTAAGTCTTAGAACAAACAACAAACGAGTATTCGGAATTCAGAATTCGAATCCAGTATTTTAAGTCCTTGTCCAAACATAGCCTTAGGGCATGTTTGGTCTAGGACTCAAAATTTTGAATTCAGATTCTAAATCCCTATACTCGTTTGTGCTAGGATTCAAATTTTCAACCTACTCAACAATTTTTTACTTGATTTGGCATCTATCATAAAAATTAATTATCATTATTCTATTTTTATTTATCTTAACATTTATTAATACAAGAAAATACATATAATAATACAACATAACCACTTTCCACCCACTTTTCAAACATGATTTGACATCTACCATAAAAAAAGTATAGGTCCTAGAGGATTCTAAATCCTACAACACTAATTCTTACTGTTCACATAAATCTCAATACCCAAATTTTGAATATCAGGATTTAAAATCTCGATGAACCATAATCCCAACATCCCCTTAAGGTTTTGATTCAGTGTTAAAGAGGTTAGCTGTAATATTTTATAAATGTGAATGGGAGGTTTTGAAATGTTCGTTTTGCTTATGAAGTGGGGTAAATGTAGGATAAAATAAAATATCAGGGTTTTTTAATTTGGAAAGTTAATTGGGCTTTTTTTGTAATAACCCCTAAATACAATGGAAAAAAGAGCAACAAAACAGAGAGTACAAAGTAATAAATACTGCTATAAACAAGCTTTCGTGATATAAAATAAAATTAGAATGACAGCTTATTATGTTTGGGATTTTTTTTTTGCATTCAGGTCAAAGATGAAACTAGCATGCTCTAGAAAATCCAAATTCCCTTCACAGATATCAAGCAATATGTTATAACCACACATACACACACCAATCGATAAAAATTAACCACTTAGCAACAAAAACGACTATATTTACAAACGCATTTGCAAACCTTAGCCCGATGGTGTTAGCAACCCCAGCAGTAAACGAGTGGTTCGTATTCGTCTTCTCAACCGGCTCACAAAACGTCGCCAGCGCAGGGTCATCGACCGACGAGACGTTCACCAGTCTCGCCGAATTCGGCCAATCGAACGTCTCTTCAAAACCAATCAACGGCTGCATCCACGCTTTCCCACTGCCTCTCCACGTGTACATCACGCACCCCACCTCACCCGATAATATCCCTGAGGTAACAGTATTCTCTCGAATATTATACCTATTTAGCCCGTCGTCCTTCACCGAATAATTAGGGCACCCAAGAACGCCGATCACAACTTGCCCGTTATCGATCATAGCCAGAGCGATGGCATATTGATCCCCACGGACGAAACCTAGCGTCCCGTCGACCGGGTCGAGGACCCAGTGCGAGCCCGGCAGGCCCCCACGCGAGTTACACTGTCCGATGGCCTTGAGGATTTGTGAAGGGGTTAGTGGGTTTTCGGGAGCTTGGAGACCGAATCTTGGAGCCTCGGCTAGGCAGTCGTTTACGGCATTTACGACCATGGATAATAGAGACGAGGACTCAGATTTGGATAGAGTTTGAATATCCTCTTCGGCGACGATCGAGATGCTATGGCTGCCAAAGGATTTCGAGAGCATCCAGCTTACAGTTGCTTGGACACTCCAATCTGTAAAAAAGGGACATATATGTAAATATGATAATTCTGTTTGTTTAATCTACATTCGGAATTAAAGTTTGAAGTTCATAAAATTTATTTAGCTCAAAAATCTTTAACTAACATGTTTTTTTATATTTATGTTTATGCTTTATTAGCTATTGCGGTACAGCAAGTTTGACAAATGTTCAATTGCAAACTCTCACAAAACAAAACAAATAAAAAATAAATAAAGTGCTTAATAATTTCCTCGCTAGAAGCTGAGAAGCACTTATGTAAAAGTGAAAAGCAACTATATATAACTTGACAAAGTTCTGGGGAAAAAAAAAGGAATTACTCTGCCTTCACTACATTTGGAGGAGCAGCAATATATCCTACTCCAAGTACACTAATTTCTATTATAGGTAAAATGGAATCCAATTACACAATATCATATAATTGTAAATTTTTAATAGAATTGAATGCACACAAAAGTAAGAGAAACAACAATGAAAACAAATCCCGGAACACTAAACAAAATAGAAAATCATTGAACATAAAATTGGAAGATTGATAACAATGCAATCACCAGAGAGACCCTGATAAAAAGCTCGTAAAATTATTAAACAGGGCTAGGAGAAAAATCGAAAATTAGGAAGACCCAAATCATAAAATGCTATCATCCAAGAAAAACCCACAAAGATAAAAATGAATTAACACAAATAAATGGCCTCCTTAAAAAAACGAAAGAATTAGAGTACCTGCTACAGTAACAAGGGAATCGTCGTCTTTGGACTTGACTTGATCGGAGTTTGTCGAAATCAGCTGTTTTTGCACCTTTTCGCAGAGTAAACAAGCCATGTGGACCACTCTCACGGCGACATTCAACTCTTTCGAGTATTTCCCATTCTCCATTTCTGATCCAATCCGAGTTTACGAATGTTTTTGGATCGAACAAAAACAATAAAAATAAAAACCCAGATTAGAAATGCGGTGCTATTTTGGGAGGCCCAAATCGTAATTCTTCGTGGCTTTTGCTTTATGGCACATAGATAGAGGACTGCGTGTACCTGTACGAAAAGCGTGTGCAGATACATCAAAATATTTTTCGATGTCTGCGTTTTTGTCGTTTAGCGTTTACATGAAATGGTTGGAATTGCCGTAGTATTTCCTATTTACTTTGGGCAGAAACACGTATGTAGGGAAGTCAGTTTTACCCGATGTGTCCGATATCGATCGAGTATCCATTGATTTGGGTAGGGTATACAAAAGTCGGGTAATAAGTCGGGTGTTAGTAGTACTTGTAAATTATAGTGCTGGGTATGAGTAGAAAGTTTGTACTCATTACCCTACCCAATTACCTGATTAGCATATTAGTGGATATCATATCCGTTTACCCGCATTATAACCTACCCGATATATATTATAAATTTAAATATATGAATATAATAATAAAAATATGTATAATAGTTATTTTTATGAATTTATATATTTATATTACCACACTTATTTTATGAAATATTAACATTATTTATTTATAATTCCAATATCATAAGATGTATATCTTGCTCATGTTTCCTATAATGATAAAATATCATAATTTATGAATTATTATTTATTACATTTTTTTTATAATATAGACGATATAATATCAATGCATCATATTTACCCTAAGAAAGAAATCCCAAAATTATTTTAATCGACAATTAGAGTAAGTGCTACTACAAAAAGGGGATATAAAATGGGTACTGATGTCAAAACCATCGAAGTTAAAAGTCACGTCGGTTTTTATAAAGACGATGTCAAAAGTTTGACTTTTCACATCGGTTTTAATAATAACCTATGTGGATGATATGACTATTCACATCGGTTCTACAAAATCAGCGTGGCTTTTAACATCGGTGGTTTAGACATCAGTTCAAAAACCGATGTTAAATATGAAAAACAAACTGATGTTAAATGTATGACATAGGTTTCTTTAGAACACGTAATTTTTTTAGTAGCAACTCTATTTATTTGTACCATCCCACCTAATAGCAATATATATTATGTAATATATAAACAATAATTTAGGCATAATCTTTTTAACATAACATTAAATCATTTACATACAATAATTAGATAATCACAAAAGTTTAACAACATAAAATATTCAAATAGTCGTAACAAAGTGAACTCATACATAACACATATTTCTAATCTAGAATATCAAAAAGAAAAAATCAAAATCTTGTCGTCAAAATATTTCAAAAGCATAAATATAACTACACAAAATGCAAGTCCTTCAAGACTTAACATAATAAATTTCAAATAAAATAACCTCGAGGCTATAAAAGTTTGCCAACAATGTGATCTAAATACATAACACATATTTCTAATCTAGAATATTAAAAAAAAAAAAACCAAAATCTTGTCGTCAAAATATTTCAAAAGCATAAATATAACTACACAAAGTGCAAGTCCTTCAAGACTTAACATAATAAATTTCAAATAAAATAACCTCGAGGCTATAAAAGTTTGCCAACAATGTGATCTGAATATTTTGACTGCTTTTTCAGACCCGTATAAATTATGGTCAATGAAAATTATACCTGCATCCACAAAACTCGAGCATGGGGCTATTAACTTTGGATAGTTTTTCAAAGCAATCACAATTGTATAAATAGTTAAACAACAAAATTAGCACTCCAAATAAAATAACTCATAAACATGAATAATTATGTTTTCAAATACATTCAAAAAACAGTAAGGTTAGAGAGACAAGAGAACATATTATTCCTTTTGTTTCGCTAACTTTGATCAAGTCTCGGATCAGACCACGTATACCATTGTGGGCAGAGAAGCACACCATGACCCAACGTTCGAAATTGCATACGTTAACGAATTTCCACTAAAATTTTTTTTTTTTTATCAGAAACATGAACTTGGATTGACATTTATTTGATAATCAACTTTTAATAAAACTATGGTCTTGAGTATACCTTATTATTAAATTTCCATCTTCCATTGCGAGCAAACAAATCATCACCATTACCAACTTTGAGCTGCAATCAGATATAATCACGGTCAGCAGCAAATTTAACCAGTCATAACAAACTAGTTTCTATACAAAGAATAATTAAGGTGCGATTGGATATACTGTCTAGAATTTTATTTTATTTTTTTGCACTTGAGTTTTGTGGTAGAAAAACAATTGAGGAGAAAAAACTATTTTTGAGAATGTGATCAGTATGAGATGAATATGTACTAAAGATAGTAAGGTAATGATTGGTAGTTAAAAATATGTGAGTGGATGAATAGTGAAATTAGTGAGAAAATGTGTAATAATGAATTAATTCTTTTTGAGAAGTGTGTGTTCGTGAGAGAATAAATAAGAGTAGGAGAATGATGTTTTTTTTTCTTTTAAATCCAGGTAGACAATTCACATTTTTGTGTGAACCTAAAAAGAAAAAGAAAAAAAAAGTAACATAGTGAAAATCCATATTTCAAAACATACCTGGGGGGGGGGTTTAAAATGCGCCCTTCAACCGGGGTAAAGCTTCTATTGATAAAAACACCACAAGAACGAAGCAAAGGCTCCACGTCATAGTTATTAATTTTCAAAGCCTACCACATACCCATATACCAAGCTCAAACTTGATACAAATTAAAAAAAAATACTCGACTAAAGACCAAACAAGTCCTTGAAAAAAAGAAGATAGTTATTGATAGGCGATAAATTGTACAATAATTAATGGTTTAATTCCTATGTTTTTATGTGCTTAATATTCTCATATATGTTTATTTCTCGCATATTTATTATTACGAGTGGAGGAGCATCAATTGTATATTTCTTCTCTATTTTGCAGTACTTGGTGCCATATTAAGTAAATGACGTTTCACGAGGAAGTTGAGAGACGAGGATCAACGAATCGGCGAAAGAAAACAGACAATCAGGAGGTTGCATCGATGGCTCGCATCGATGCTGAGGATGGTCCGCATCGATCGACGCGATGGGCGGCAATTCATCTCTGTCGCATTGATCATGCGCGCGTCGGTCAACGCTCAGTCGACGAGAAGCTGTAGTAGCGTCGATTCAAGCTCCGTCGGTCGACACCCTGGCGACGGGAACTCTCTGTTGCGACGATTGGAGGTGTGTCGGTTGATGCACATGCACACTGACGTGGTCAAGAGAAGCGCGTCGACGCTGAGGTCTGGCACACGTCGGTCGACGCCTGGTCGACGCCAACACGGCTGAGTTATTTTAGGAAGAAACTTGCACGGAAAGAAAGAAGAATCCTATATAAACCCGACCTAATTCCATACCAAAGACACACATAACATATCCTAGGGTTCTAAGGAGTTCCATAGAGGTCCCAAGTTATTCCAATTCATCCATACGCAAGAGAACTTGAAGATTGAAGATTCAAGACGCAAGATTCAAGTTCTACATATCGTTTCTCCTATTTTCTTAAGGATTATGTTTGTTTATCTGAACTTTTGCTTTTATTTTATTAACTCCATGAGTGAGTAAACTTTTTATCTAGTTCTAGGGATGTTGAAACCCTCGTGAAACTATGTTCTAATTAATTTATGCAATATTATCTTTCGTTCTTCATATGCGATTGTTTGTGTTGTTCTATTCTTAATTTATGATTGCTTAATTCTTAATTTGGCTTGATCACCTAGATTAGGGATTGATTATCTATTGCTAGAAATAGGAGTGCTTCCCGTGTAATTGTCGTAATTTCTATTTTGTTGGTAGCAACTAATGATTATGCATCGTTAGGGATAACACAACATAAGTTAAATAAACCAACCTTATGTGTTTATTGCTTAGATTAGCCTATTTGCTTGGGTATTAATGTTGTTGTTGGATTAAATCTACAGAGCTTATTCTAAGTTGTTCAATAATTAGAATCAATTGAAGAGCTTATTTTAATTGAGTAAACGGTAAGGGCAAATTCGAGTAGCAGAGCTTATTGCTACTTAAGGTTTTTAGTCGCATAAGATGAATGGATTATGATATTGTGGTTGGTTAGATGAGTGGAACGGGGGTGGAAACTGAACTAGAACTAGAGCTTTATTTAATTTTTCGTTAATTATTTTACTGCTTACTTATTTTTTTTTTCTTAGATTAATTCAAATCTTCAAACCCCATATTTTTAGTTTAATAAAATACGAACTATCACAATCTAAACCACACTTCTCGTGGGATCGACCCTTACTTATCGCTACTACTAGTTGGTAGAGAAAAGTTGAGGAAAAATAAATATTTAATTTGACGCTTAACGACGAGCGGTCAATTATACATTGCTTAAAACTGATATCCTCTCTTGTGGCTTTTGTTGTGATTTCTCCACCGGAGATGGTCTTTGAAAAGTCGATAACGCTTTCGTATATCAATAGTATTTTCCGATACTCTATAAGCTAGCCCATTTTTTTGTATTTTTCTTATGTGGGACAAGGCACTTTGAATAAAAGAAAACCCATTTTGTTGGGAACTTTATTCACGACAGTTTTCTTATTTTTCTTTTGTTGTTATTTGCCTTTATTGGGCCCAAAATATTAGAAAAATACATTTAATTTTTATTTTGTTTCCTGGATAGAGTTTTTAGGTTAGTTAACTTGTTTATCAAGTTTAGGACTCTTGTCTATTTAAGACAAGAAGTAGTCATGTAAATATACAAGACCTGAACGTAGCAAGGTGAGATGAAGAAAAGGGAGAACGATTTTTCACACAAGTGGAACACAAGGACGAGAAAGACTTGAAGCCACGATCCATGACTCGTACATCTTTGAAGTTGCGTGACCAACGGAGAAGATCATCATAGCGTGGCTACAAGTATTTAGTATCAAGTGTTGATGCTAATGTTTTCATATATTACTTTATGATTTTGTATTTGATCTTAAAAGAATTAAAGTAATCTAGTTTAAGGGTTTGTATACCCAGTTCGTAAGCATGTTGCTTACGAATAAAATTTATCTATTGTGTTCTTTTATTTTTTAATTATTCCGCTGCTTTTTATTTGAATATTATTTAGTGTTAATTCTGGTGTTATTAACACCAGACTTACATCTATTTACTGATACTTATTCAATAACCATAGACCTACAAATTAACAATTGGTATCAGAGCAGGTTACCTGACGTACTAAGTATACTGATCCTTATTTTTGTAGAACACTATGGATGCTCAAGGAAATCCGCGACCTACGATCCTTAATGGCGAGAACTATTCTCTCTGGAAACAAAGGAAGAGGTGGCATATCAAGAATATTGATGAACGAGCATGGAAAAACATACTGGTTGGATGGGAAAAATTACGCATTACTGATGCTGATAGTGATACCATCATCAAGAAAGAAGAAGAGTGGACGGCTCATGAAGTAGCCTTGTCCAGTTGGAACTCCAAGACTATCGACACTCTTTGTGTCTATGTCGATTCAAGTTACTATAAAGTGATTAAAAAGTGCGAGTCGGCAAAAGATGCATGGAATGCATTGCAGAGGGTGTGTGAAGGAACACACAGTGTCAAGAAATCAAGACTGAGGATGTTTACTACTACTTTTGAGTCAATGAGGATGGATGAGAAATAGTCCATCATGGACTATGCTATGAGACTCTCAGATATTGCTAATGAGTGCGAAGAACTTGGTGAAGGTGTGACTAACTCACGTCTTGTGGGAAAGTTGCTAAAATCGATTTCGAAGAAATTTAGCATCAAAGTGGTAGCTATTAAAAAAGCAAAGGAAACATATGATTTAGACTTCGATGCATTGGTAGGCTCGCTCAAAATGTTTGAGACGGAACATCTTAGTTCCAGCTTAAAAGAGAAAAATATTGCTCTAACTTCCGACGTTAACTCTAATGACGATGAAGATATTGATTGGAGAGAGATACTAGAGAAGATTGAAACTACCACACTTGGGGAAGAAGAAGTGTATCTTATTTCTCAACGGTTCAACAAGCACTTGAAGAGGAAAAACAACATTGGAGGGTCTTATTCAAAATTCAAACCAGAGACGCCAACACCAAAATCATCAGGGTGTACACTTGCCAAATTTCAGTCCTCATCTTCGGAATCCAAGACCTCTAGTTCCCGAAAGCCTCTTAATGAAGTTCAATGTCATGGGTGTAAAGGTTGGGGACATTACAAAAATGAATGTGCAAATACTCTAAGGAAGAAGAACTTGATTGCAAAAGAGTTCAATGAAGAGGACAACGATTCTGACGCATCTAATATTGTTCCAGCATTGTTTGATAACATTGTTTAGGATGATGACATTCGTGTTGGTAACACCAAAACCCACACCTGGTGCTTGAATGCAGAAGTTGAGGAAACACCTGACAGATACAAGAAGCTGAGAATTGAGTATGAAGAATTATTTGCCAACTGGGGAAATCAACTGCTTAAAGTCAAGGCTCTTACAATCAAGGTGAACAAACTGACTGATGAAAAGGATGATCAACTGAATATAATTGTCTGATTGGAGTCATCACTCACTAGAAAAGATGCTAAGCTGAAACGAGTGAAGACTTATTTGAAGAAGATCCAAGAAACCCTCTCGAACCTCAACAAGGGTAAGGCTAAGCTTGACGAAATTCTGAATTTGAGTGTCCCTGATTCATCAAAACGCGGGACTAGATACAAGTCTGATCAACAAATGCCAGAATTAAGACAAATATTAGAGTCAACCAAACGCCAAAGGATGAGAAGAAGACAATATGTGTGTCATCACTGTGGTGAACGAGGTCACATCAGACCATTCTGCTGAAAGATTGTTGGTAAACAAAATCATTTTAAAAGGTTTGAATCTAACTGCTGAGTTTCGTGATGGTTTTCGTGTTCCTAACACCAAAGCTGACACCAGTGTCAAACAGGTCTGGGTCAAAAAGAACGAGATCAAATGAAATATGATCTATTCATCTCTAAAATTCCATGTTCTTGGAGCTTGGTACTTCGACAACGGATGATCTAAATATATGACCGGCTCAAAAGATCTTCTCTCAAATATTTTCAAGTTTCAAAGAGGAAAGGTGAAGTATGGTGGAGGTGCAAACGTCCAAATCATTGTGCAAGGAACACTTCATGTTCCGGGGATTGCAAAGCTTGAAAATGTATTACTTTTTGAAGGCTTAACTGTGAACTTGATAAGTATTAGCCAACTCTGCGATGGTGGGTTCAGTTTCAAGTTCACTCATAAAAAGTGCGAAGTTTATGATGACTGCAATGCATGTATTCTTACTGGTCAGAGGACTTCGGACAGTTGCTACCAAATCAACGGTGATGTGTTCTACAAACTATCTCAACTAAGTGATGCCGAGGTGTGGCATCAAAACCTCGGGCATGTCAATTACAAGATGTTGGAGAGATTGGCCAGGAAGGAAGCTGTGAATGGACTACCTAAGCTCAATAAAAAAATCATTCCAATTTGCCAGGCATATCAGAAAGGGAAGCAGGTCAGGATGTCACATCCAAATGTGCAAAGTCTCATTATATCAAACTGTTTCGAACTTCTTCATATGGATCTTATGGGTCCACTTGAAGTAGAAAGCCTTGGTGGTAAAAGATGTGTACTTGTATTGTAGATGATTTATCTCGTTTTACATAGGTAGAATTTTTAAAAGAAAAATCTGAGGCTTTTGAAGCATTTACAAAACTTGCAAAAAAGCTAAGTGTGCGTTTTGGTGTGAGTATAGGTGAAATAAGGTCAGACCATGGGAAAGATTTTAAGAATGTGTCCTTTTCAAATTATTGCTCCAAAGTTGGTTTAACCCATGGGTTTTCTTCACCTATCACCCCCAATAAAATGGGATAGTCGAACGCAAAAATAGGTCTCTTGCAGAAATGACTAGGACTATGCTTATTTCAAATGGGATTGCAAAATGTTTTTGGGCGGAAGCAATTAATACTGCATGCCACATATTTAATAGGGTATATTTTAGACCTAGGTTACGTGTTACTCCCTATGAGTTGTTGTTGGGCAAAAAACCAAATTTGAGTTATTTCATATTTTTGGGTGCATTTGTTATGTGCTAAATGATAGGAGTCATCTTTCAGAATTGGACTCAAAGAGTGATGAATGTATTTTTATGGGATATTTCCAAAATAATCATGCATATAGAGTGTATAATGGTGGTGTTTCGCCCATAAAATATTTGAACCAAGAACACCTGCCTCTTCCTTGAGAATATCCTGACCTGCTTCACCAAAAATACGTTAGAAAGGACCACCGGGGGATTTCTGGTGGAAACCTCTCCGATACTTAAGTCAGTTTAGCAGTTTTCTTATCGCAATAATTCAAGTGAGAATGCTTAAATGCCATACCTCTCTCAACCTTGGGGTTGCGATATTTATAACTCTCGCCAAGTAGGGCCTTCCCGAGATCCCAGAAACAAACCCATGAATCTCAGGATGTACTCAAGACGACCTGACCAAGAAGTTTCCTCACGGAGAACCAGTCAGCTCTGTTACTAAATTCTCCAAATTCTTGACCTGACCTCCCAAAACCTTGTTCAAGGCTTTAGATCAAGTCAGGATAACTCTTATAGGGCTATAAACTCGTCTCTTTTCTCCTTTTTCTTCTCCGATGGCATCAGTTCAGCTCATCCCAACCAGGTCTACCAAAGCTATTTTTGCGGCTTGCCACCAGATTAGGTCATACCAGGTGGGATTGCATTAAATGAAACATCTAGCGGCATAGCTCCTCTTCTTCTTTAAAAAGGAAGAATCGGTCATTCTAGGTTTAAAGTTCCATTCAGTTTCCATAAAAAATCATCGTGTGGGATTTTCCAAGGGACCCCCTTGCAGAATTAATGGTGCATGCACAACTCATAATTTGGGATGAGACTCCGATGATGCACAAACATTATTTTGAAGCTTTAGATAAAACATTGAAAGATATTATGGGATTCAAGAATCCAAAGGCTAGAAATATTCCATTCGAAGGTAAAACTGTTGTACTTGGTGGAGATTTTTGTCAAATTCTTTCGGTGATTCCTAAAGGTACTAGGCCAGACACAATACATGCAACCATCAATTCTTTCCACTTATGGAGACATTGTAAGGTTCTGAGATTGACAAAGAATGTGAGGCTTCAAAATCTCGGCTCAGAACCCGATTCGATTGAATTGAAAGAGTTTTCTCAATGGATAAATATCATTGGAGATGGGATAGTTGGAGGATCAAATGATGACATCATTGAAATCGACATCCCAGAGGATTTATTGTTGTTAGATGATGGTGAACCTATTGCATCAATTTTGACCAGCACTTATCCATATTTCGGAATGAATGCCGAATGTTCTGTTTATTTGGAGGGCCGAGCTATTCTTGCACTAACACTTGATGTAGTCAATTGAATCAATGAATATATGACTTCGTTGAATGAAGAGGAATATTAGATATATTTGAGCTCAGATAGTGCGTGAAAATCTTATGCAAATATTGATATTTTGCAAGATGTCCACTCACCCAAATTTTTAAACACAATCAAGTGTTCTGGGTTGCCAAATGATGAGATAAGATTGAAAGTTGGTTCTCCAGTCATATTGTTGAGAAATATTGACCATTCACTTGGTTTGTGCAATGGAACTAGATTGGTAGTTATGAAATTGGGTGTTCATATTTTGGAGGCAACAATTCTCAAAGGAAATAATGCAAGTGAATTAGTACTCATCCCACGAATGACCGTAACACCATCGGATCCTAGGTTGCCTTTTAAGTCTCAACAAAGGCAACTTCCAGTTATTCTGTTATATGCAATGACAATTAATAAAAGTCAAGGCCAATCTCTATCCCACGTTGGACTTTTTTTAAAAAAAATTGTTTTCAGTCATGGTCAATTGTATGTTGCAATATGAAGGGTGACCAACTGAAACGGTTTAAAAATTTTGATTTGCGATGATGAAAATAGACGTAGAAAAAACAATGGATGTTATGTACAAGAAAGTATTTCATAATTTGTAAAATACGAATTTCTAATTAATAATAGTCTTATTAACCATGTTGTATATAATGTTTAATTTTTTAATTTTTGAAATTTATTATTTTATCCTTTACCTTATTCTACTTTGGTTTAAATTAACCACTTATTTATTATATTATCAACATAAAAATAATATTAAAAATTTAATAAATTAATCTTTCAAATTATTCCTCTGTGCAACGCACGGGTGTAATACTAGTTTTATTAATATAACAGTTATATACACCAGCAGTGATTTTATTGTATAATCCTAATTATTTTAATCAAATAAAGAAAAATACAAAAACTCTGATCCATCAATTTAATAAGATCTAAAACTCATAATTGACATTAAATACATAAATAAAAACATGGTTCTCATTTGAGTCTAATGATTTATGTTATAGCCGATTTTATAACTAAAATCTTATAAGTTTTATGAACCAAAATCTTATTAAAAAATAACAAAAAGTCAGATGGCCGGAGGCGCCGTCGGCGGGCCCTGTGCAGCGGCCCTTGGACAAATGATCATCGTTGAGTTTTAGTGCGCTAGAAATAAATAAATAAATAAGGAACAAAAAACAAACAAAATCCACCGATCGTAATTTTTTTTTCGGTGACCAAGATTTTTTCGGTGGATCGCATCAAGACTGCGGAGGCAGAGGGCAGCCGACCCTGTTGCCCGTTATATATATATATATATATATATATATATATATATATATATATATATATATATAATAAATTGAGAAAAAAATTGATTTTATATATTTTTAATTCTATGAATAAAGCTAAAATTAATCTAAAATATGTGTACAGATCCCTATACAGATTTGTTTTAATACTTTTATATTTGTTAAAAAAATTAGTGTATTAGATTGAATTTAGACTAAATATAATGGTATTATTAATAGTGTACCTACGGTCAAGTTCGTAAATGAGTATCTAACCGTAGAAGCTCCCTTAATAGTAACTTAAAAATAATAAACTCTTTTTTTTCATTACTTATTAATATTTTGACATTTTAATATATTTATATTTATTTAATTTTTGGAATTCAAAAATATGTCAAACTGCATTGGAAATTTACTTAAATATCAATATGCCTTTATCTCTCTAAATATGCAAATGTACATACATTTTCATATATGTAAATGGCCCACTGGTTTTGCTGACTTTTGGATTTAAAATTATCATTAATTACTGGGCTTAGTTGGGTTACCTAATTTCTTCTAAAGTCGGTTTATGATTTTACAAGCCCTAGGCCCGAGAATAACTGGACAGAGTAAGATAGAAAAAAGTACGAAATATCAAATGGGCTTTTGGACTCAAAAGTCCATTCTACATAATTAATTATGTTTGGTGATAAATTATAAATGAACTTTTAAATAAGTAACTTATTCAAAAAGCCCATTTTGGAGACGTGGGAATAAGAGACTTCTCAAACCCCATTTGGTGGGTTCCCAGATATTCTCCCACACTCAAGATCGTGTTGTTGCCCATTATCAGAATTTTCTCAATTTTTTGATAAAGCACATTTCCAAAATGGGTTTCACCAAACATGTATCAATATTTAAATGTGTTTTTTAAAAAGCCATTTATTAAAAAGTCCATTTTTAAGATGGACTTTTAGTGTGAAAGTGTTTCCAAACGAGCACCAAATCTTTAATTCAGCATTGACGGGACAGACTTAATTGAGTTGAAGAGGGTATTTATTTATAAATATAATAAGTGAAGTTTCATGGGCTTTTCAGTTATTGGACCTTGACGTGACGGACTTAAATATTTTTCTAGTGCTTATTAGGTTAACCATTTTTGGATTTCAATCATCTTTTGGCCCAATTAAACAAATCCTCTAGTCTTGATCCATTTTAGCCCATTTACGAACGAGCCCATAAGAACTCCTTTTTATTATATTTAATAAAGGGTGCGGATATATGCACCCTATAATATTATTAGTTGACCCCATAATATTTAGACAAAAATAATTATAAATAAAAAGACTAAAATAATTTTTACCACAATATATAATTAAAAAAAAAAAAAAAAATTCTTCTTCTTTCTACTGCCTTCACCGCCAATCATCTCCGGGCAGATTCGCCCTGCACCCCACCACCGAGCAGCGGCCCTTCCCCTCGTGGGGCGTCACTATCATGGGGACGTTGAAGCCGTCGACGAGGCTGACGTCGTAGGAGGAGAGGTCGGCGCCGCTGTGGTGGAGGAGAACTGCGCTAGGGTGGCGAGGGCGGCGGCGCCGAGGCCGGCGCACTTGAGGCGGCCGCCGCAGTCGCCGGTGGCGCAGGAGAAGCAGCTGTTGGAGTGGGAGCAGCCGGTGCCGGCCCAGATGCGGCCGGACCAGTGGGACAGGGACCATAATTGAAAGAAAGTCTTCGCCCTTCCGTATGATTAAGCAAGGTTTATAAATATGATGATAAATCTTTGAAATTCACTGGTCAGGCCAATCATCCATTGATAGATGGGAAAGAAACCATTGATAGATGAGATGAAAGCTTCAGACGTTGGATGCCTACTTTTTTAATTTTTGCACTTCAATTTTTCACTACAGGGGAGGCTTTTCAAAGAGCGGTGGGTGAGGGTGTGGAGGGGGAAGCCGCCGCGCGAGGGCTGGGTGGCCGGCGTTGGGCTGAATGGCGGGCCAGATGGTGAAGGGCAGTTGTTGACCATGGTGAGGATGAGGCCCGTCGGGCAGGAGTTATTATTTTTTTGTTTTTTATTTGTTTTATATATTTTTTCTTTATTATATTATTATTTATAATATTATTTGGGGGTAAAATGGGGTGTTTGTGGGGTTGATAGTAAAAATAAATGTATTTTAAAATTTTCTGGGTTGTTCTTATCAATTGGGGTCAACTAATAATATTTTGGGGTGCGTATATCCGCGCCCTTTAATAAAAAACATTGTATCCCAATTTATAAATATTAAAAAAAGTCACATTTGTCATATAAAATATTCATATTTTTAGTAAAAAGCCAGGCCAGCACATAAACTCTAGCTAGAGCCTTGATGCTGCTAACACCCAAATTTTTCAAGCAAGCCCATTCGTTTAACGATATTGAGCGTTAATGCACTATCGCTCATGAGGCTTAGAGACAAAAAAGATTTTAAAGATATTACAATGGATTATATTCCATGACCTTTTCATGTGTTTATTTGGACATATGGTGATTTATATGAACACTTGTATGATTTTGTTTACCCACAAGTATGGATCAAAATGGACAATTATGCATCATGTAAATCAAAATTATAAGTTAAAATAGACTGTAAGGTTCATACAATCTTGTACATTAAAAGCTTATATAATTGTTACAAAATAAAACAAGATAATATTGTCACGATAAAAGGCCCTATCATCCTATGTCCTGCTTTTAAAAGAAATACATTGGAGCCGATTTTCGGGTTAAGAAGAAGAAGAAGAAGAAGAAGAAGAAGAAAGAGTACAGTGCAATAATGCCAAGAACTTAGAACTGCTGGTAAAAATGCGTGTGGTTTTCTTAGAAATGCGCAAACTAAGGTTTTAAATTGAGTTGAATGTTTGACACTCTTTTCTAAAGACGAAAATTGCCACGCTACAAAGCTCACGGTTAACGGCAATCACCTCTAAGATAAAATGATTTATGATCTTAACTAAACAACACTTCAATACTTAGAACCTTCGGCGAACAGAACTGTATTCGAAACTTTCAAGCATTAGAAGAAATAAGGACTTAGACAATATGCTTCTATGGAACTCTATTTGTTTTACTTAACGAAGTTATCTAATTGTATTTTTAATCATGTATTTATAATGATAATCCAATGACTTATTTATATATTTTCAAAGGTTTTAATTGAAACTACACATCTATTCATACAAACATCTTCAATCCAAATAGTTTAAATGAACGGAAACATCAATTAAACAACAAAACTATTAGCATAAACCCTTTCATGTCAATAGTCACACCTTTAGGAAATTAGATTTTCATTCACTTAGAAATATTTATTAAACTTAATAATAATTTCCAACAATCTCCCACACAATGAACATTAATGCATGTATGTATGCAGACTCACTTGAAAGTTTCGGCGAACCATTATTGCATCAGTATAGATAACTTCTGACTTTGAATCTTCCCTAGTAGAATACTATCGGATTTACTAACTGTTTAGTAACGTGATATTTTGAACTACCCAGCCGTTTGTGTAACCAAGACAACAATACTTACACAATAACAATTCTAATACATTATTGTTCTCACGTTTCTGTCCTTTTTGGCCCTAGATCATATCTTAGTTTCGTAAGTGTTTTTCCATTTAGAAGCGGCCATTACTTCTTCACTTATATAGGTGATCTCCTATAATGAGTATCTTGCTACTCTACCATATAGGTATAGGAATCATTAAAAATTATTTAAGAATTCAGCCTTGCCACTTAGGCAGATTTTTCACTTGGACGTTCTAGGAATGAGCTGATGTGTGTCCAAGTGTTCAATCTGTCAAAACTTGGTTTTCCATTCAACTAAGGTTTTAGGATCCTCCAATTCTCAAGGACGAGTGTCTGCTAACACTGCTCATTTGTTGTTGATTTTAAGCCCATTCCTCTAACTAATTTAAATATTTGATCTCGATTTATTTTGTTGGTGGGCCCACTAGATTTTATATTAACGTATGATAATCAACCGATATAACCTCTCTTGAGATATAAAATTTTAATGGTATTATGCCATTGACGATTATGTCTTAACTTACCATTATTCATGTTGCATTATGCACTACTTGATTTCGCAAAGACCATCTTCCAAAATACTTCAAGTTTTCTAATTTATGATCTTCAATCAATTATATTAGAATTGTTCGACTTGTACACTTCTATGGTTTGCATTTTCAATGCAGGTAACCGTTCTAATTCCATTTAGACTTGTTTTGACTATTTATGTTATAGTCAAAAGTCAACCCCCACATTTTAAATATTTATAAGACGGTTCACAACCTCTTATTACTTAGTATGGTGTTTTATAAAGCATGTGATATCAAAAAGATAGCTTCAACCCCCACAGTTTTTGATAACCCAGAACTGTATCACATTCATTAACTCCTCTATTTAATTCTCATCAAATTTACTTCAGATTTTAGAATCTATTCCTCAATCCTCCCGATTCTAGGAACTTCTATGTTATCCGAAGATATTTGATTAAATCCTATACCCTTGAAACTTTAAAAAATCTCAAGTCTTATCTTAACTTCTTAATAGAACTTTACTTTATTCAATTCTTAAAGTCACATATTTATATACTTTAAGCCATACTCGTACGATAACTTACTATATTTTATTTAAATGAAAAATATAATATATGCACTTACACTACAACAAAACTGTCAAATTCCACCGGATCCGTTGGAATTTAATACAAATTTCCGTTGGAATGCCTAATTCCAAAAAAAATTCCAACGGCCATTAGAATTTGCGTTGAAATTTATTTTAAAGATTGACAATTCCAACGAAAACTAACCAACGGAACTTCCATTGGAATCTGTTTTATGTAGGAATACCGTTGGAATTTGGTGATTCCAACAACAAGTTTTCCAACGATAAATTTTATTTCGTTGGAAATTTGTTCATTCCAACGGAAATTTGTATTGAATTTCAACGGATATTTTCCATTGGAATTTGACAGTTTTGTTATGTGAACCACATGTGGTGTATTTCCCAATCTCGAAAATACCTTCACAACCTTTAGATCGTAGAAACTTTAATCACATTTCTCATTGTCATTAAGTTCTAAAATGTCAGTATTTCTTTCCAACGAATGGAAATCAGTTTAGTAAATTATAATTTACTAATATTCTTGATTTTCTAAAACTCGAATCATTCTAATGAATTTATAAACCAAAGAAGACACAAAAATACAAATAAATTAAACTTCAAAGACCTGCAAATCAGCCCAATTGTTTAATTTTCATTTGTATTTTCCAAGCCCAAACTTTTAAATTCTTTGAAAAGTATCCATCGGCCCAACTCAAAACTAGCCTATATTAATAATTATTATAAGCTACTTAGGCCCAACAACAAATTGTAGCCCATTCTCAGATCAGTGGAACAGACACCTCTTTTCATATTTATAGTACACGTCTTCTTCTTCCTTGTTTTGAGGTCGCCGTCAACACATCTAGAAGAAGACAACCCCCACCATGGTTTCACCATGAATCCTCTGTGTCGCTGCGAGATTTTGTTCATCAGGAACTGCTATAGCACCATGAGAAGGGCAAACCACCGTAGGCCCACGGTTTTCGAAGTGACAGGCTATTGTGTTAAATCTTTTCATTGCCATCATATCCGAAAATAACTATGTGTCCTCGACACGGATTTTGAAGGACTTTTAAGCATTTGGAATTAAATAGATTTTAAAGAATTTTATGGATTCTATTATGAATTCTATTGAATTTTAATAGAATTTTATGGTTTTTTATACTATGGAATTCTATGGATTTTAAATATTCTAATGGAATTTATTGAATTTTATCAATATATAATAAATAAATGGGCGCGGATATACGCACCCTAAAATACTATTAGTAGACCCCAAAATATTTTAGACAAAAATAGCCCTAAATGAAAAGACTAAAATAAGCTTACTCACAATATATAATTAAAATTGAAAAAAAAATAAGATTTATGCAATTATATATATATATATATATATATATATATATATATATATGAAAAAGTCTATATGCCTTCTAAGGCACCATACGCCACCCCCTCCTGCATTTACAACCTTAGATCTTTTAACAAAGATATAAACCCCTGGTAATTTCTTCTTCATCCCTAAACCTCTCTCAATATCTAACAAAAACTCACATTAAAACTTATAAGAATTGAGAATAATGATAAGAACAAGATGAATAATGTTATTATTCTTGACATCTATCTGTTTTAGTCTTTTTTTTTTTTTTTCTCTTTTTTTGGGTGTCTTACTATTTATTGGGTTGAAAATCGCGAATATGTTCGATCTGGTTTTAATGAACAATTGATGTATGTTCGAAAGTTCTGACCGAACATTATACATATGTTCGAATATATTATTTGAACACTTGCATATTGTTCGATTGATATTTATGAACATGGGTTATATGTTTCGAAATTTCCGACCGAACAGATGGCTCTGGTTCTACGAACCAGAGTAGAACACGGTAATTTCTTTCAAAAATTTCAAACCCTAACCTAAATAAGTGAATCAAACCCAATGAGAAATTTATCCCGTACGTTTGATGGCTCACCTCATTCCATTCTTCCTCTCAGTAAATTATATGAATTTTTCAAAACAAGTTTTTCCTCCCCTTTCCCCCTCACTTTCCTTTTCTTTTATTTTTCAATTTATTATTATTCTTTTTATTTTAGTTTTATTAATATATTATATATTATATTAAATAGGGGTAAAATAGAGTGTTTGTGGGGTTGATTTAGTAAAAAAAGAATACACTTGGGGTGTTCTTATCACTTGGGGTCAACTCATAAATTATTGGGGTGCGTATATCCGCGCCCTAAATGAATTTATGTAAATATAATAACTTCATAATCCTAAAAAATGCAAGTATTCAAACAAAGTCATTAATATAAATGTAGTTTAACATGGTCAAGTATAAACTTTTTTTATAAAATATTATTGCTAAAATAATTATTCAACTAAAAATAACATTGATGGAGATAATTCATATTTTTTAAATAAAAACGCATCTAATCAAGATGTGGTAATAAATATTTATCAAATAAGAAAAATAGAAGAAATCACCATATATATAATATATATATATATATATATATATATTGTAAAAACTTTCTTATTTCCAGTAAAATATTATAATGACAATTTTTTTTTACTAAGTGATCCATAAAAAAAAAATTAGCAATCGAAATAAGACTACAAAACAAATATATGGTGGCTATTAACAAAAATTAGAATCAACTGAAAATACAAAATAATAATAATAATAATCATATTTGTAGAATAATAAATTTAGAATTATTATCATACAAAAATGATAATTAAAGTACAAGTTTATTGAAAGCTTGAAAGAATATATAAAATAGGGTAAAAAATTATATGCATCCTGTACTATACGTGTTTTTTGGGTTTGCATCCTAACGTTTTTTTTGTAATTTAATGCATCCTGTACTATACAAAATTTTGAAAGTGCATCCTATACTATACAAAATTTAGAAAAAACTAGTTTTATTCAAAAAAACTAGAATTTATTAAATAAATATGCAAACCATATTTTATCCTAACATTTACCGGAACTAGTTTTATTAAATTAATAAAATTTATTATTTATTAAATAATAAATTAGGTGAGTTTGCATATTTAATAAAATATTTAATAAAATATGCCTGAACTGGTTTTAAATAAATAATAAATTCTCCGAAACTCACCTAAAGTATACGGGTTTGAATATATGCAACCTCACTCGCGAGACTCGGTGAGTTTCGGCGAGTTGGGGCGAGCTCGCTGGTCGGGGGATGCACTTTCAGAACTTTGTGAAGTACAGAATGATTAAATTACAAAAAAAACGTTAGAATGCAAATCCAAAAAACGCGTATAGTACATGATGGTTACAATCTTTTTCCCTATAAAATAATATGTGGGTAGAGATACATAGGAGAAAAATATATATATATATTTTTACTCAATAATAACAATAATAATGTATTATTATTATAATAATTATTAGTACTATTATTTTATTCTATTATATTATCAATATTATTATTGTTGTTGTTGTTATTACTATTGTAGGAAAATGGAGTTCGAATTCTGAGGGATTGAGGTTGAGTTTTGTATAGAATATTTTCTTTATAAATATGCCTTATAATTCTATGAAAATCCATTCAAATCCACATATAAAAGAAATCCATGAAATTCGTAAAATGTTTGAGGACAATGGATTTTCGTAGAATCCATTAAAATCCAAGTTGAGGAACACAAAATTTGATGTATTCCATAGAAATCCAAATTGAGGACACCTAGAATATTATGAAATTCTAAATTTCACTAAATTCTATGTTAGGGACACCCCCCTTATACTATTGATGAACTCATACGGAAACCAACATTATATGTGATTCCGGAATGTTTGAAATTCTAATTCAAACTTTATGTGAATAAACAAGCATTTCGATAACAAAATAAAATTCCAAAAAACATCTACAAATTTTGATACATAAACATGTATTTATCAACATGGCACATTTCGATAACAAAATAAAATTCCAAAAAACATCTACAAATTTTGATACATAAACATGTATTTATCAACATGGCACATTTCAATAAAGACCACGTATATAATAATAACATGCAATGAACCATATTCAGCATTTGAATATCTTTGTACCAAAGCTTAAAACACTTATCTGTATAAGTAGTCCATCTTAAACTACTTGTACTGGGCGTAGCCAACTCGACGAATTAGCTCTAGTCGGATTGAAAATTATATTTTTCCCTAACCCAATTTTATATTTTCTCTACTAAAATACATATAATTTTTATTTTTAAAATTATTTTTCATTTAAAAAGTAGTACTCAAAAAAAAAAAAAAAAAAAGGGGCATTGACCATATACTCCATAAGGAAAATAATTTATCTCAAATAGTATATATTTTCATCTTACTAATTACTCCATTTTAACTATGTGATAGACTACAATACCCTCATCTCAGTCCTTTTTCCAAAATGTCAAACAGTTCGATCCAAATTATCAGAGATTCTCATCGATTTTAGGGTTTAGGATTCAATACTACATTATCAGAAATTCTCATCCATCGATCGCGTTGTTTAGGGTTTAGGATTCAATACTACATACTAAATATAGGGTGATGTGATTTCTCGAAAAAGAACCAACCACAAAATGGGTAAGTACACGCGAAATATGGGGTGATGTGGACAAAATCATATGAAATTTTCGCAAAATCATATGAAATTTTTTAAATTTTTTTGGGTGAATTTTAGGATGGCGTCTGTATAACAGTATACAGATGTTTTTATGTGTTTAGATTGTTTGAATTATGCCTGTTTAGGATTCAATACTACATACAGTACTATTGCGAAAATGTTGTTTTTATGTGTTTACATCGTTTGAATTAGGCCTGTTTAGGATTCAATACTACATACAGTACTATTGCGAAAATGTTTTTTTTATGTGTTTAGATTGTTTGAATTAGGGCCTGTTTACGATTCAATACTATATAAAGAATACAAAATGGATAAGTATGATATTATTTCAAATTTTCGTAATTAGTTGGATTCCTACGTTTGTATTTTGGGCGAAAAAGAAGAACCAATCACAAAATTATGTGTTTTCGTGTGGTATATATACAACTCCATACTATATGAATACTAAAATCGAAAACTATGTTGTCTTTTGGATGATTAGATTGCTATCATTTGAAATTCCATGCTATTGTATTTATTTGTTTGTAATTCATACTTCACGAATGGAATATTTTAAAAAAGTAGTATGCAGTATACAACTCCATATTTTGAAATATTATATAAAACTAAGTATGGAATATTTTAGAAAATACATTTTTAAATATGCAGTATGGAATATTTAACATAAGACAACAATATGGAATATTTAACTTATGCAATATGGATTTTTGAAGTATGAAATATTTAACTTATGCAATATGAAATTTTGAAGTATGGAATTCTGCATTTCAAAATATGTAGTATGGAATATTTTGAAATATACAGTATGGAATATTCTATGAAGATATTCTATGAAGATTTGGACTGCGTAGATCCCGTTTCATAAAATACTTTTGTTATGTTGAGCTTTAGGGCAGAGTAGTCAATTTAACATAAGTTTTATGAGTATATGGTAAATATACAACTTAAATGGGGTTACATAAAGTTAGTGGATTATATGACAATTAGTGGTGGTGAGAATGTAGTAAATGGTAATTTCCCAAAAAAAAAAAAGGGTTGTGCCCTGTACTAAGGAGGCACTCCCCTAGCTACGCCCCTGTACGTGTAAAAATACCTTCATCTTCTTATGTAAGTTCTTATTCTACACGTATGATCAGTAGTGAAGAAAATGCTACCACTTTCAAGAAAACAAAATATTCATTTTCAGATTGTTGGTAAAAATGTGTGTGATTTTCTTAGAAATGCGCAAACTAACAATGCAAGGTTTTAAATTAAGTCAAATGTTGAACATTCTTTCATAAAGACGAATATTGTCTCGCTACGGTGCTCACGGTTAACAACAATCGCCTCTAAGATAAAATGATTTATGATCCCAACTAAGCAGCCCTTCAATACTTAGGACCTTCGGCGAACATAATTGTATTCAAAAACTTTCAAACCTTAGAAGAAATAATAACTTGGACAATACGCTTCTATAAAACTCTATTTGTTTTACTTAATGAAGTTTTCTAATTGTGTTTTTAATCGTGTATTCTTAATGATTATCCAAGAGCTTATTTATATGTTTTCAAAGATTTAAATTGAAACAACAGTCTATTCAAACAAACCTTTTCAATCCAAATGTTTTAAAAGAACGGAAACATCAACTGAACACCACAAGTATTAGCATAAACTTTTAGAAATTAAAATTTTATTCACTTAAAAATATTTATTAAACTTAATAATAATTTTCACAAGAACATCTATGGTATTATTAAATAAATAATACTATTTTAACTCAAAATTGATAAAATATAACAACTTAAAAAAATTAAAACTTTAGGTTGGGACACCACTGACAGGCGCATCCCGCCCAACATCGGTTATTCGGAAACCGATGTCTATATATTGGGATGCCACTGACAGGCGCGCCCCGCCCAACATTGGTTATTCGGGAACCGATGTCAATATATGCCGGACCTTTTTATTAAAAAAAAAATCGGGGCTCAATAGAAAAAAAAAATTGTAGGGGGCGGGACGCCAATGTCAGTGGCGTCCCGGGCTCTTACTTCTAACGTTTTCAAGCACTTTATATAGCTAGGACTAGTTTTCAACTATTGCATAAATTAACCAATTAACACCATAATATGAATAAAATAAAAATGACTTTAGTGTCATGGTCAAATATTTGCATAGCTCTGTGTATCTGGCAGTATGCATACTTCATCCATTTATTTGCAAACTAAATAAATAAATACTAAACTAAGATGCTTAATTAATAGATGAAGTGTACGAGAGAAGAAAGAAAAACACACAATGTTTTTTCCCAAAAAAAAAGTAAGCAGATTTTTTGTAATCGTCACAAACGAATACTCTACCGTTGGATAAATCTCATACTGAACCAATTTTAGATTATATTAAAAATCTTATAATTCGCTGATTTTTAAAATTTTATTATTTTATTCTGGTGATTAGAACATTTTTTATCGGCTTATGATTAGACTAATTTCTTTTCTCCTTTTTTTTTTTAAATAAAAGGCATTGATCCATATTGAATTTAAAATAAACAATTTAAGGGACCATGGAAATTGAGCCCCACATAAGTTTTTTCTTTCAATTGAGCACCGTTTTTCTTTTTTAATAAAAAGGTCCGGCATATATTGATATCGGTTCCCGAATAATCAATGTTGGGCGGGACGCGCCTGTTAGTGGCGTCCTGATATATTGACTTCGGTTCCCGAATAACCGATGTTGGGCGGGACGCGCCTGTCAGTGGCGTCCCAACCCAAAATTTCAATTTTTTTAAGTTATTATATTTTATCAATTATGAATTAAAATAATATTATTTATTTAATAATACCAATCCTATGATTTTCACAACAAAGTTGAAAGAAAACAACTTGTTTCACACAATTTCCTTGTGAACAGGTGAAACAATTATAAATTTGATAAAAAAACTGTAGTAATACTTTTTAGATATAAGAAAAAGTTATTCTTAAATAAAATTATCTACACACTACAAAATAAATAAAAATAATATAAATATACATTTTTGGATTATAGGAGATTTAAATTTAAAAAAAAAGTAATATATATTTTATTTTGTTATATTAACAATACTTTTTGATATTTTATACTTATATATATAATTACAAACAAACACGAAAATAATAGAAAAAGAAAAAAAAATACAAACATAACACACATGGAAAATAGAAGAAAGAAAAGAAAAAATGGGCTGGGGGTGGAATGGGGTGGGTGTGTTGGCAGGCGCGACTATCTACCACCATACTTTATATTACGCTTGCAAAGCCTGAGCCCTTTGTATTAGATATGAGCAGGCACGGTGGTAGACGCGACTATTTGCCACCATACCCGGTTTGGCAATCAGCGGATAGCTGATAACTGATTGCATTAGTTGTTAGCTGATAACTGATTGCATTAGCTGATTTAACTAGCTGATTGTATTAACATTTTGTATAAAAATGATTGGTAAATATTTGATAGTTGATAGCTGTTTGATCGTGTAAAATGACTAAAAATGGGCATTTGAACAATTATTGTTGAGTATTTCTTTTATTCATAACAAAATTTATAATATATTGAATAATTAAAGTAATTTTTACAAAACAATAATCATTATTAAAAAATCATTATTTATAAAAAAAACTTGAGTTGTAAAGTCTTTAATATATTATATTTAATTTGGATAATTATTACTATTATTTAATTATAATAAACTTTTGTATGCAAATTAATAATTTTTTTTGTTAAATTGAGGACAAAATTGTCATTTCAATTCATTTTCAAAACCCCTCTTCTCAAAAGCTCCTATATGTAGTTTTTTCAAAAATTAACCTTTTGACCCAAAAAGTTAATTGTAATCTCTGTTTACCAAATATACAAATTAGATGATTTGACTAGTCAATCCTCTAAATTGAATCAAATCTTCTAATTTTAACTCAAACCTTTCTTTACCAAATGAGACCATTACATTATGCGTGCAAAGCATGCTCCATTTGTATATGATCAGGCAAGTACCTAACACCCTGAATTCCTTTTTTTTTCTTAATAACTCATTTACATACGATGAAATAATATTTGATTATTCAAAGATTAAAATTATTATTTACACATGAAAGCCCAAAAAATCATCCAAATTTACCTAAATGTGGAGTTGGCAATATCAGTTATGTGCCGCCCCAAGTTGGGTAGGGTTGGGTTGAGGTTCTGTCGACCACCATCTGGCACATGTCCGCAATAATAAGTTTTAATATATCTATATTTATTAAATGTAAATTTATTTGGTAATATATGCGAATAATGTAGTCGATAGATTTCTAAAAAAGAAAAAAAGAAAAAAATGTTAACAAACCAAACCAAAGTTGTTTCCATTTAAAAATATTCTATCTTAAAATGGATTATGGTCGAAAATTCCTGGTTTAGGTGAGCCATTTGAAAATTACGTACATAGAATTTAATTTATGGTATTCAAATCTAACACGAAAAGAAAATGCTAATCTGAGGACAACCTGGCAGGCCATCCTAAAAATAGTGTGCTCAAATTCCTTTTGGAATGAATTAAATGTTTTTCTTGTTTCTAGTTCTATTGAGTTGCATTTATTTCATTGCTGACTGAGATGGAGTTTTCTTTTCTTGAAAAAAAAAAAAACTTTCTTAGTCAGGCTTGGCACACCTCCTTGATTAATATCAATATTCTCGAAGATCTTCGTTGGCTAAATTTAAAAAAAAAAAAAAAAAAAAGATAATAATCATTTTTAAGACTTATATTGGTTTAATTTAGAAATTTAAGAAAGAATTTACATTTATTCTATCAATTTGCGCAATATACAGGGATGCATAATTTGTAATGCATGTTTTACATTTCACTATATAAAATATTTAATTTCAATAACCAAACAATTGCTTCTCGTGCTTTATCATTCAAATTCTTTTTTCTCATGAATAACCAAAGAGTGAGCCTCATTCTAAATAGCCGCACAGGGCCGAGAGTCCCGATTTATATATATTCCTCATTTCCCCACCCATCCACCCCACATATATATAAACTTCATATAATGTCAGGTTGTTATTAGTAAACTTGGAACACCAGTTTAACGGTAAAATTTTATTTAAACATAGGTACATGGTTTGATTGCTATTTGTGCCAATTTTTATTATCAAGGGTGATTTTATAGCTGACGTGGGTCTTTACTAAAAGCATCATTGGCCAATGGACAAGAATCATTTCGGCTTCTTCCTGCCGAAATTACGTCATAAATTCGGACCAGGGCCAACAAAGTTTAATATAGGAATGCGTAATACAAAAAATATTCCATTAAAAATAAATAAATGATTAAATGTTGTAATGAATTAATTGGAATAACTTTATATTATGTGAATGACTTTCATAAACCATAATCTTGTACCTATAAAAGAGACTCTGGTTCTCGTAATAAATTAAGCTATTTCATCACTCTATTCTCTCATTTCTCACTCTCTTCTCCATTCTCTCTAGTTTCACAACACGTTATCAGCACGAATCTTTAACCAATTGAGATTAATAAAAAAAATAATAGCCTTCAAAACTAAACCTCCATAAACCAAAACAATAGAAAAATTTTTGCGCGGAAATTCTCTGTGCATAAAATTTTCAAAACTATTTTGCGAAGTTTTAACCGTTGGATCACTTTCAAAATTTTGAAGTGTATTCAAGACTTATCGAGTGCGGATTTTTTCAAAAATAGATTTCACACAATCTAACCGTTGGACCAAATTGATATTTGTATATATTATTCAACACATATACAATTTGATTTTGTATGGTGGAGATCGATTTTATATATCTCTATCATTATCGTTTAAAGTTGTTTCCTGAAGACACACTAAGAAAAATTGATTTCTCCATCATCGATATATTGTTGTAGTTCTTGAAGAAATACAACCATATCTCAATATTCTATTTGAATATTGTGTATTCTTGAAAAATACTATGAGATATATAATTGCTCTTGAAGAAACAGTTTTTTTTTAATTTAATTATTATTTTACCATTTTATTTTCATGTCATGTGTTTTAATAATTTCAATTCAAGTTGTTTCTCCTGAAATAGAACAACTAAGTATAATATTTCGAAAGAATATCAGTACGCATTCTTATTTCATGTGATAATTCAATATTTATGAAAAATATATATGTTTTTAAAAGAACCATTCATACATGTACTTTAATTATATCATAATTCAATATTCCTGAAGAATATGAGTTTTTTTTATATCCAAATTAAATCATTGTGATCTTGAAGTATCGCATGTTATGACGTATGATACTTATTTCCTGAAATTTTTTTAATATTTTTGTCCTATTGACATTATAGTTCTAGATCAAAGATTTTTTTTTTCATAAAATTAGTTAACTTTATTTTCTTTCGAGCAATTGATGAATGAGAGTTTGTCCACAAGTTCATTAAAAAGTTGTGAGAATTTAGCCACCAACACATATTTTTCACGAGTTGACTATCCAATTAAGGTACATATTTTCTCTTTTAATATAGATGTTAATCCAAATTTATGTGTTTCAATTGTGAACTTGTTCTTGTTCTTAGAGAGTTTTTAATGAATTATATCTTTTATTAAAAAAAAAAGGCAGATACAATTAGATAATTCTCTTGATACTTTATCATGTATTTACATTCATGATTTTAGAAACTTTTATCTTGTTGAATTGATAATCACAGGCAAGCATGAAGCATAATCTATGTATTTTATGCATTTCTATTTTGAGACTTTAAAATTTTACCCCCATTTTTCTTGGAATACATTGCATAGTTGTTAATGTGCATTATGTGGTAATTATATTACTTCTTTTGATGTGATTTTGGTTAAGAGAAGATGCATCCAAAATATTATAGTTAATATGATTCTAATGGGATCTACTCATTAATATGAATTTAAAATACTCATTTGGTTCAATTTCCGTTATTGTCAATTAGTTAAATGACACGATTTAGATGCAAGCATGATAGATTTGAAATAACAAATTGTGTTTTTCTTTTCTTGATAAAACATGTAATCATGTATATTTGTGCACTGTATGAGATTTATTTCAACTCATATTTATCATAGTGTTTTTGCGAAATATGGTTTCACAATTCTTAATAGTCTATAAAATTATTAAAATATAAATCATGATTTCTAAAGAAATGTGATGGTATATTGTAATTTCTCAGTTGAGTATGATATGTACATGAAGAACATTATAAGATATATATCCATATCATTCTAATGAAAAATAATATATAGTATTTCAGAAGAATATTAACAATGCTCTTGAAGAAATATTTTTGTTATATTTTTTTATTTAATTATCAAAAACATTATTTACATGTCGTTGTTATATTATTTACATTATGATTAAGTTGTTGTTCTTGAAGTAGCACAACTAATAATAATATTTCTTACGAATATTATATGCCCCTGGAAATTATTTATATATTTATTTTCTAATTTTATATTCCTCATGAATATCGATATATTTCTCTTGAAGTAGTGAAATATTTATATATGTCAAATATTCAATTGAATACTTCTTACTTTTGAAAAATGACACTTTGTCGTATGCAATATTAAAAGTCAAGTATACTCACGAAGGAGTAATACATCAAATCTATCATTATTACTTGATAATGACCCGAAGAGCATATTTCTTATACAATTGATAT
>BMAC01000453.1:848798-869334 GCA_014905375.1 Phtheirospermum japonicum
AAGATGAAGTATGGGCGCGGCGACCTTAGATTATTATTTGTTGGTAGTTTTTTTTTTTTTTTTGAATAAACATGTCAACGTCGTAAATTAAATCAACCTCCTACTGAAATTACAGAATCCTTTTTTTGATTAAGAAGGATTAATTAGGAATTGACAGTTTACCAATCAGCTTTATAACATAAACCAACTATATGTAATAAATCATTAAGAAAACAAACAATATAATCAATCATTAGGATCAATCTTATGTTTCAATGATTAAATTTTCTGAATAAATGGTTGGAATTCGATCACATATGAGTTTGTATTAGAGTTGGTCCATTATTTTTAGGGATGGGGTGCGGAAAAAATAATTGGGTCATTGTTTATTGTATAAAAAAATTTGCATCATTCGAATTATTTTTTAAAAGTTACATTATAAATTAATTTTATTACTCTTTTTTGGTTTCATTTAGACAATTCATAATTAAAATATTATTCCACAAAGACCAGAAATTATAGTAGAAATATTCAGCTAAGGCACAATCATATGCTTAATGTGAAATGTGCCTCCAAATTCAACTCGATCAAACTTTTTTCATTACCAGTTACCTAATTGGGACCACAAATATCAACTGCCTCACATATATCTAATTTATTTCATTTTCCTGTTTCTAGTTTTTGTTTTTATATCTATTCTTCCCCACTTTATGTTGATAGAGTGGGAAAATTGGATGCTATACCCTGAAAATAGATTAAGTGTTCAAATAAATAATGAATGCCCTATTTTATAGTAAAAGATATTACACTCGCCTATTATTCATGTATCCAAAATATATTGGGTGTAATAAATGTACTGTACTATACACTGCATTGTGAATTAGTAATAGGAACTAGGAATTTTTGAGTTTTTAATTTAATTTTATTTTTGGAGAACGTTTGATTATAGAATGAGTTTGGCATTCAATTCATCAGTAAAGTCAACTACTTGTGAGTTGTAACACTAGATGTTAAAAGAACCTGCATAGGCCCATAACGTACAAACCGTCCAAGTTTCGATTCAATGAACAAAAAAAGAAGAAAAAACTATTATATATATATATACATACACATAAATAAAAACAAATTTGTTATCACTTATGTATTTTTACGCACACCACTCAAGCTATGAAAAAAGTAATTTATTTTAATAATAAAAGTGAAAAATAAATACAAAATGTCAGTAGTCTTTGAAGTAATTTTAGGGTATTTAGTAAAAGAATAGTTTTAAAGTAGTTTTTTAATAAAATAACTAAAATACCGTCCCTGTCAAGAAAAAAAGCACATCTTCAGTTTTCAAATTTGTTGAGGGTAAAATGGTCAAAGTATTTTTATTTCCCAAACTAACTGGATAAGTTTTATCACAATTTTTAAGAAAATATTCATATTAAATCTTTATCACGATCTTTTATAATTATTTCAAGCAAATGAACATTCCTCTCTGTTTTTTTGGACAAAATAAACCCCTCTTTCAAAAGAAAATATTCCTATTTTTAAAAGTGAGATTTTTTTTGGACAAAATAAACCCCTCTTTTAAAAGAAAATATTCCTACTTTTAAAGTGAAAAGAGAAAATTCTCAAAATTATATAAATAATTATTTTGAAAGTGTGACGGGTCACTACAGCATTATAAATATTTACTTATAAACTTAAAAAACCATGTTAATTTTGATGTCATTCACACAACAGACTCAATGTTCAGACTTTATAAAATATAATATAAGTGAAATCAGAATTAAGTTGGCATTTATAACATTAAAATTACCTCACTTTTTTTTATCAGAAAAAAAATGTGTTGACAAATACTCCCCCAAGCCAATATCTAGCATTTCATTTAAATAAGTTAATAAATGAAAATGAAATCGATGTGGATTTGCTTTTGTGGAATTGAAACTAATTAAACATCTGTACGTAATTGTTGAAAGTTTGCAAAGTGACCGAGATATATAATCAATGCAAGACCATTCAGTCTTCGCCATATTGTGTTAACCTTTGAATTTTAGAGATGGTTATAATTTTATTTTATTATCACTTTCAAATGTCAATTTTTTAATATTGATATATCATCCATATCAACTCTTTATTTGTCTTCTTGAGATCCGGTGTTGGATCGGTTGAATTTATGGAGATAGATTGATTTTAGAGAGAGCTACAAGAGATCGGTGATAGAGCTCGGCTCTGAGGAGAACTCCTCTGGAGCTCGAGTAAAAAGAGACTTTCTCTGAAGGTCATTGGGAGCTCGACTAATAGAAGGCCTCATTCAGAGGTTGCTAGGACGTCATAACTAAGTGATACCAAACTTCAAGAGAGCTATCATGAATATGTTAGAAGGTTGTGGAGACCTGATTGAGTATTTTAGTAATAATATCTTTTATATTAAAGGAAATATTCAAGTGTAAGTTAAATAAATAAATGAGAATTATAGTTGATTTTAATCTCATAATATACAAGGATCTCAACATGAGAGAGACGAAAACCCTAATTTTAGAGCAACATGTCTCCTAAAACTATATAGAGGATACATGTTTCATTTTAAATCCTAAGTTGAATAATCTTTCATATTATTCTGTTATTATAACTCATAACATATAATACATTTATGACGACAAATTCGATCCGGTTCAAGAATTAGGTTTGAGGCCGTGGTGGTGCAAGCTTTTGTTTTGTCCGCATTGGATATTTTACTCGTCAAGTTATGAGGACAATTCCTGGTAGGTAGATGATCCATGCTTTATCACATGGTGCAGTTTTCTTAGTCTGAAGATACCAAAACCTAAATTTCACAAGTACGCGATTTTCTTTATCAAACTTGATTTTCCATTTTTTCAATATTTTTAAAGTTGAAAATGTTATTATGAATTAATGATGAAATATGCTATATCTTATGGATTTGTTCATCAATTATAAAAACTAAAGAATATATCAGAGACGGATTTACTTGGGGGCCTGGTTAGCACAAGCCCACCCAAAATTCTCCAATTTATATATATATATATATATATATATATATATATATATATATATATAGTCATGCATATATATATTTTCCAATTAAGTCTAAAATATGTACTTCCACCATTAAAAAAATATTATTCATTAGAAAAAATAATTTAGTCCCTCTTTAGTTTCAATAAAAAGAAAAAATCTATTAATTTCTACATTAGCTAATTTTGCTATTTGAATTTTTAAATGCTAATCTTTAATTGTTTAGACTAAGTGATGTGTAATGAATTTTTTGATGATATTTCACGAAGATTTTATCTTAAATGTTAATGTTTCTTTTTTTTTTATCATCAACGTAAATTTTAAAAAATATTAATATTTATACCAATTGTTGGAAATATTTTATTGATTTTAACATTTGCTCGTTTAAAAATTTATTTGTGGACATGTTAAGTAAAGAAATAACTATTGTTATTTGTATTTAACTTACTCTAATGTAGTCATTATTTGGTTCTAGAAATAACAATAGTATTATGATTTGTTTAATTAGTCTTCTTTAATTTGTACAAAGAGAAGCATTAAACTTTTTCAAAAGTATAATTTTTTTTGAAATTAGTGTTACTTTTCCGGTGACGATCACAAGTATAAAAAATTATTCTTCAAGTATATTATATATATATATATATATATATATATATATATATAATATAACTAGTACTCATAATAAATGATTCTATATTTCAAATAAAACTTTAATAATAAAATATTTATTAGAATTCACAATTTATTTATTTTTTCTCCACAGCCTGATCGAGTAGGCTAGCAGGATCCCAAGTTTATGCAATATCTTAGTAACTAAGATATGCATTTAATTCATGGGGCTATATATATATATAGGAATTCTCACAGTACTAACCAGGACCAAATATAATATGTACATGGACCGAACGTTGTTCAGGAGGACTGGAGGATAATAGGCACAACCAACTTCATTAAACATAATAATAATTACAAAACCAACTGTATTTGACACACGACGGTTATCCACCAACTATTGTGATTTCCCAATTCATATAAATCAAGAGCCGGCAAATACTGATCAGGGCCGGCCAAATTTGAAATTCAGACCGGCCTAACCGCAATTTTACGTCTAAAATCACGTTGCACTGTTCAGGCTTTGGGCTTTTAGGGTTAAGCATGTAAAAACGTAGCTCAATTCGGTTATACCTCGTCCCGGGCTAAAAAGTAAAAACCGTCTATTCATATATAGTATTTTATTAAATGGATTATTTTTATTTTATATAGAGAGATATTGAAATAGGAGATTAAATAATGTTTAAAATAGAAAACTTCGTCAAACAAATGAACACGCGTAGTGAGGAGGATTTATCATTTTAAAAGTTAGATATATATATATATATATGTATGCATCTATTAGTAAGAATTTAATCATTTTACAATTTTGTCCGTTTGCTAAACGAGTCTATATATATATGAAGTACATATTAAAACTTTAAGTAGCTAGGCAAGTACATATGTGATTTTTTTGTAGCTCCTCTAAAGCAAGTAAGCTAAGCCCACAAGGCCCAATTCTTTATACTCTTCACTCTTCCGAAGAAAAATAAAAAACTTTCATCTCTCTGGACTTGAATTGCAAAGTAAGAGGAAAAGGGCCTCTCTCTCTCTCTCTGATATCTTTGGATGGTTTGTTTCTGTTTTCTGGTGGATCAGAAAAAAGTGGTGCGGCGGCAGAAGCCGGTGGCGGGTATGTGTTCGCGGTGCCGACACAGCGCGACGGTGGCCGACATGCAAACGCTGACGAGGTTTTGTTACATCCCATTTTATTGGAAGTCTTGGAAGGCAATCACGTGTTGTTTTTGTGGGAGCATTCTTAAATCTTACAGTTGATCAATTTGATCACCCGACCCGACCCGACCCTAGATGCAACAGGTTTTACGTATACATATGTATGAGTTTGTGTTGATAAATATTTAATACTAATTCTTTTTTCTTTTTTTCTTTGGGTGAGAGGAAATTTTAAATTTGTCCGACAGGTGCGGTTGTATTATTTTATTTCCAGAAGAAAACCAAACAAACTTGTCATTACAATTTAATCTTGGCCATTAGTTTAATTTGTCAGATTTTCCTTTTATTTTCTGGGCCAAGCTTTGTTACCACTTAATTTGGTCAACCAACTTAATTTCATGAAGCTTCCAAGTTAGGCGCATCAGGCGGAGCCTGAATTACAAATAAAAGTAAAAATTACATTAAAAATAAAAATAAGACTAGGTTGTGGTCCAACCCACGCATCAAACATTAAAAATCAAAATAATAATATATAGATATAAGGGAAAAAACATTAAAACCCATCAACTATTCGATTTTTTTTATATTTTATCATATTTAGTATTTTTTTATTACACTATACCATATAAATTGTGAGATTTTCGCACTTTATCCTATATGAACAATTATACAATTGAAAATTTTGACACTAAATCTCCCAAACTATGTGTTTTTTGCACATTACTATATACCGTAAATTTTTTTATACTTCATAAACATAATTCTTTTTTATTATTTATTTTTACATCTGATATATTCATTACATACTAAATTTAATAATTAGTAAATAAGCATGACAATATTTATTTTATATTAATAAAGTTACTTATTTTATGTATTCATATTATGATTATAATGTTTTTTTTCTATTAATATTACAATTCAAGAAATCAAATTAAACTTGTCATTTTTGTAGTGTTTTGGGTTCGTATCGAATACCATATCAAAAATAATAAGTTAGTTTAGATTTTTTCAATTTATTTTTAATTTTTCAGTAAACTAAAATTTTTGGGAAAGAAATTGAACTAAACTAATTAGTTTTGTAGTGTTTAGAACACATACCGAAATAATATGTTTAGTTTAGATTTTCTTATTAAATTTATTTTTCTATTAATTTATTCTATATTTGCAAGAATAATTTTACTGAAATAACAAAACTAAATATGAAAATTCAAACCGAACTTATCCACTTTGGTATGCATCCAAAACACTACAAAATGGTCGGTTTAGTTCAATTTTGTTTTTAAAAAATTATTTAACTAAAATATTGAAAATATTTTAGAAAAACTTAATCAAGTTTATTATTCTAATATAATATTCAATACGTGTTCAAGACACTACTAAAATAAAGTTTAATTTATTTTTGCTTATTATAATGATCATAGAAAAATAAATATTATAGGCATAATAAATATTATACGCATAATTATAATGCTTATTTATTAATTAGTTAATTTCAGTTGGTAATAAATAAATAAAATATAGTAATAAATTAAAAGATGAAATATTATGATAAAATGTAAAAAATATTAGGCTATATGGTAAGTTGAAAAAAAAAAAAACTCATAGTTTTGGAGGTTTAATGCCATTTTCACTAGATATCTCAAGTGTAAAATTGTTCACATAGTTAGGGTAAAGTGCAAAAGTCACATAGTTTATACGGTAAAATGTGAAAAAATTAATGATAAAGTGTAAAAATACGAATAGTTCAGGGTTTAGTTTATTTTTTTCTAAATATAATCAAGGCAAATTTTTTTGTCGAACCAAATTGATGACTCATGACTCGTCACATCATTTAATTCGATACTATATATAATATAATAATCTCTTACTCTAAAATATTAATTTTTCGTATTTATCTTATATATAAATATATTACAATATAATATCATATTAATATCATAATTTACTTAGTTTTTTTACCATATATATGTTAATTATTAATTTGACTGACATTGTGACCCTTAATCAAAAGACAGAGATTACAGTAATTACTTCTGTCTGAATGTATTCCACGTGTCATGATATGAGAGGAAATAACATACTGTAAGACTATTCCGAAAAAGAAAATTCACACAAACATTAATTCAGTCTCAATCAGTCAAATCACGCGTAGATATATTACATTAATTCAGTCTCAATGAGTCACAGTAATTATCTGGTCATTGAACTCTACCGTTGGAGAATCTTCCTGTGTTCGACGGGCCTTCATTTTAGCTGGCCCATCAAAACTGATAGCAGTCCGATGTACTGCAGCCCAAACTGAATGAGCTGGCAAATTATTACGTATTTTATGTATTTTATTATGGTTACCTAGCCACGTAGCCCAATTCAAGGTTCACCATTTCTTTAACTGAGTTTGAATATAGTAATTTTCAGTGGTTTTATTAGCTACCCCAATTCAATGTTCATCATTTCTTTAACTGAGTTTTAATATAGTAATTTCCATTGGTTTTATTAGGAGAATGTATTTTGTATATATTGGTTGTAATATTTTTTCTTTCTCTCATGTATCATTGTTGTATAAATACATTTAGTTAACATGGACGTGAAAGAAAGTAAAGAATATATATTTGAAAAATCGTTTGTATTCAACTTTTCACTAAGATTTCATTCATTTATTTCTTCATAATTACATTAGGGAATGTGCCACTATTTATAATAAAGGTAACCCTAAAATATGTGGCTAAAACTGCTACAGTACATTAATTCAAATCCTGTGGTTACTATTGCTACAATACATCCTAACAGTTGGATGTACTAAATTAGGGCTGGCGACATCTGCTGACGTCGGGTAGGTTGTCCTCATCTGCGACCCATTGTTGGTAGTACTCTCGACCTCTGAGCGACCTATCGTGCGACCTGAGAGGTCACCAACCTTGCGACCTGGCACTGCGCTCAACTCCAGGTCGCCAGGCATTAGGTCGCTAAGCAGTTTATGACCAGGCGACCTGAACTTATCAGGTCGTTCTCTATTATCCCCCCTCAATTCGAGGGCGGCGATAGGAACAACAGAGAGCTTGTTCCGAAATCGAGCAAAGAATTGATGAGATAGTGGTTTGGTGAAGACATCGGCAGTCTGATCAATAGAGGGGACAAACCGAACTTGCAGCGATTTCTTGGCAATGAGATCGCGAACAAAGTGAAGATCTAATTCAAAGTGCTTCGTACGAGCATGGGGAACAGGATTGGAGGTAACAGCAATAGCACTCTGATTGTCGACCCAAATTGTGGGAACAGCAGGAAGCGTGACCTGAAGCTCGCCGAGTAAGGAGCGGATCCAAACCATCTCAGCAGTAGCATGAGCAAGGCTACGATATTCAGCCCCAGTGCTGGACCTTGAAACGGAGGTCTGCTTTTTAGAACACCAGGAGACAATATTGCGACCTAAAAAATACAAAAATCAGTGACGGATTTTCTGTCATCCAGATCACCAGCCCAGTCGGAGTCTGAAAAACCTGTCAGAGCAAAGAATGAGGTTTTAGTGTAGGTGAGCCTATAAGAAGTGGTGCCAGCAAGATATCGCAGAATGAGCTTGACAGCTCGCCAGTGAGTGCTGAGAGAACAGTGCATGTATTGACACACTTTGTTCACACTGTAAGAGATATTAGGGCGAGTAATTGTGATATACTGAAGTGCTCCAACAATACTTCGGTAAAAGGTTGGATCAACAGTGGGCTCCCCTTGGGACTTAGAGAGAACAGGGGAGGCAACCATTGGTGTAGGTGTAACTTTAGCTCCAGACATACCTGCTCTTTCAAGAAGAGTCGAAATGTATTTGCCTTGATTCAGATGTAGACCTTGAGCAATGTGTGAGACCTCAATGCCCAGAAAATGATGCAGTTCACCGAGATTCTTTAGAGAAAAGGTGGAATCAAGGTGATTAATAAGTCGCGAAATTCCGACCTTGCCGCTGCCAGTGACAAGAATGTCGTCAACATATACTAAGACCCAGATGCAGCCCGAGGAACTGTGGGAGTAGAAGAGAGAGCTATCAGCTCGGGAAGCAGAGAAACCAAAACCAATAAGAACAGTTCGTAATTTTCCAAACTAAGCGCGAGGAGCCTGTTTAAGCCCGTAAATAGCTTTTGACAATCTACACACCAGAAGACTGGTACCCTCCTGTTCAAAACCAGGTGGCTGAGCCATGAAGATTTCTCGGTCCAACTGCGATGGAGAGCACAACTCGGATAGTTGCAGCTTTAACAACCGGGCTGAAAGTATCAGAGAAATCAAAACCGGGCACCTGACTGTATCCCTTGGCAACCAATCTAGCTTTATAACGAGCAACAGAACTATCAGCATGAGTTTTTAATTTGAATACCCATTTGCAACCGATCAAGGACTTTCCCGGAGGTAGCTCAGAAAGAGACTATGTCTGATTTTTAAGGAGAGCTGCATACTCTTCACTCATAGCTGCTTTCCACTTGGGATTAGCTAAAGCTTCAACATAGGAGGAGGGCTCCTTAAAATCGAGAAGCTGAGCACTGAGCACCCGGGGCTTGTAAATCCCTGCCTTAGCCCGTGTGACCATATGGTGTGTACCTGCAAGAGTGTTAGCTCGAGGAAAAGGAGAGACATGCGGAGAGCCCATAATTGGTAATTCAACAGTTAGAGGAATAGTGGATGGGCTAGATTGGTTGGAGGATAGTGGGATTGGTTGATGRGGRGAACTGGGAGATTRGACCATTRGAGGTGATACTGAGGTCGCTGGATATGAAGTCTGAGGTACTTGTATGGAAGGAGGTGGACCAAGTATGGAGGGCTGGGCATGAGACTGTGTGGAGGTCGCAGGCGATTGTGCGGAGGTCATTCGTGGTTGTGGGGAGCTCGCTGGCACATGTGGGGAGCTCGCTGGCACATATGGTGAGGTCGCTTGTGGTATAAGAGATGGAGAACCAAGGATCGACGGTTGAACGTTGGAGCAGGAGTGAGGTTCTGAGTTTTTAGAGAAGGGAAATTTGAGCTCGTCAAAGATCACATGTCTGATGATTATAACTTTGTTATCTGGGAGTAGAACTTTGAAACCCTTATAGTGTTCACTGTAACCAAGAAATGTACTAGGAAGCAACCTGAACTGAAGCTTGTGTTTATTGAGCGGTTTAAGATGAGGGTAACAGAGACACCCAAAAGGTTTGAGATGATTGTAGTTGGGGACTTGATTTAGTAGAAGTTGATGAGGACTTTTGTACTGAGTGATTTTAGAGGGTAATCGATTTATGAGATAAACAGCAGTGGTGAAGGCATCATCCCAGTATTTGATAGGTAGATGCGAATGAGAGAGGAGAGAAAGACCCTTTTCAACAATGTGGCGATGTTTTCTTTCAACAAGGCCATTTTGTTGAGGTGTGTAGGGACAGGAGATTCGGTGGTGTATCCCTGAGGAGTGAAACAGATTTGTAAGGGCTATAAATTCCCCCCCTCCATCACTTTGTACCGATTTGATTTTAGAATTAAATTGAGTAAGGATAAGATTTTGCAGATGAGAGAAGGCAGTGAGCACATCAGATTTATGCTTTAGCAGATAGATCCAGGTATATCGAGTATAATGGTCAATAAAGCAAACATAAATAGGAGAATCCATTCGAGGATTTGACAGGAGCAGGACCCCATACATCGGTATGTACAAGATCAAAGGGTTTTGTATATTCGGTCCCTGAAGGAAAAAAGGGCAGTTTATGACTTTTACCCTGAAGACAAGCACAACAAGTAGAAAAGGTAATTTTATTAACATTAGAAATGGAAAGATTACAGGTTCTGAGAACTTCTTGTAATACATTATTGGCAGAATGCCCTAATCTAAGATGCCACAACTGTAGAGCATCTTCTTTATTCGGATCACTGGACTCAGTGATGAAGATACTAGGATTTTGTCTCATGAAGGAGGTAGATGTGGTTGATGGCGAGCTGGGGTTGAGCGAGCTGGAGGGGTTGGCGAGCTGGATGTCAAACTTGTAAAGGCCATTCCTAAGAGAGTCTCGGAGAAGAATTTGATGTGTAACCTGGTCCTTTACATAGCAAGAAGTAGGATGAAATTCAAAGTAAACAAAGTTATCTTGAGCAAATTGAGAGACACTGATGAGGTTTTTAGTGATGTGCAGAACATGAAGAAGTTTTTTGAGTAAAAAGGATTTGTTGCTGGAATGAAACTGTGAATTACCAATATGAGAAATACACAAACCTGATCCATTCCCTACTTGAACCTTGTTATTTCCTTGGAATTCTGAGGCGATGTTGAGATTAGCAAGATCATTTGTGACATGATTAGAGGCTCCAGAGTCAGCATACCAGCTCGCATCGCTGCCTGAATCTGACATCAGTGATAAGGCAGATGGATCAATACACTGTGTCACAGGATAGGCTCAGTAGGAGCTCGCTGAAGTGTTAAGACTGTTCTGTGCATTGGACTGGGCAGTGTAGGCAGTATCAAAACGATAATAGCATTTGTCAGTAGAGTGGTTAGAGTAACCACATATTTGACAAGGCGACCCGTTTCCTGGTCTGAAACCTCTTCCACCTCGTCCTCTGTAGCTGTTGTTCCTTCCTCGGCCACCTCTTCCAGGTTGGCGACCTCCTCCTCTTCTTCTATTCGCTCCTGCACCAGTCCAGGTGTCCTTTTTCTGGCCGGAGTACTGATTGGCAATGTTGATAGTAGGGCTTGATCCTTCTGTGTTGATGAAGTTGGATGCATTTCCAACTTCCAATCTGTTCTCAAAGCTTAATAACATAGGCAGAATGTTCCTGAGTGTGAGTGAGTCACTCCGAGTTGTAGCTGCTACCACCACCGGGTCAAAATCTCCTCCAAGCCCGGTGAGAACATGCATTGCTTGATCTTCTTCTGTAACAGGTTGACCAGCTGAAGCGAGCATGTCACAACAATTCTTGACTTTGTTAACATAGTCTCTGATGCTCATGGTTCCTTTCTTGATAGAGGAGAGCTGCATCTTGTACTGCATCTTCCTAGCTGCAGTCTGACTGGAAAAATTGGCTTCCAGAGCTTGCCAGATTTCTCTTGAGGATGCAAGACCAACCATCATGGTAAGCAGACTTTCAGAAAGAGAGGAGAGAAGCCAGGATGCTAATAACTGATCTTGCCGGACCCAGAGCAGGAATTCTGGGTTTACTGATCCTTCAATGAACTGCAATGGAGGTCTGATTTCTCCAGTAAGATAGCCTTCAAGTCCATACCCTCTGACGGCTGTGTAAACTTGCATTTTCCAAAGTAAATAATTTGAGTCATTTAGTTTGATAGAGATGAGCTGATTTTGCAGGCGGATGGCTGAGTTTGAGGTAGAAGAAAGAGAGGTGTTTTGAAGTACTGAGTGAGAGCTCGTTTGAGCCTCATGATGTGAAGGTGTGATACCCTCCATCAGATGTAAGGACAGGGAAGAAGGAGACGAGAGAAGAGGTGTTCAGAGTCAGGTAAAAACTTGCTCTGATACCATGAAAGAAAGTAAAGAACACATATTTGAAGAATAGTTTGTATTCAACTTTTCACTGAGATTTCATTCATTCATTTCTTCATAATTACATCAGGGAATGTGCCACTATTTATAGTAAAGATAACCCTAAAATATGTGGCTAAAACTGCTACAGTACATTAATTCAAATCCTGTGTTTACTATTGCTACAGTACATTCTAACAACTGGATGTACTAAATTAGGGCTGACGACATCTGCTGACGTCGGGTAGGTTGTCCTCATCTGCGACCCATTGTTGGTAGTACTCTTGACCTCTGAGCGACCTATCGTGTGACCTGAGAGGTCACCAACCTTGCGACCTGGCACTGCGCTCAACTCCAGGTCGCCAGGCATTAGGTCGCTAAGCAGTTTATGACCAAGCGACCTGAACTTATCAGGTCGTTCTCTATTAGGACGGACGCATAATTTTTAGGGAGGGGTGGCGAACTAGGGAAGTTTAAGTAAAGAAAAAATGTACGGGTGTTCGGGGCCGTCCCCGAGAATATTTTTTTCGGATTTACTAAATGTTTACTTGAAAATAATAGAAAAAATATTTATTTGAATGAAATAATATGAAAAAAAAATATTTTTTTACCGTAGTTTTATATCTTACTTATTATACTTTTAATTTTAGATTCTTGTAAAAGAAGATTTCATTTACTATAAAATGAATATGGTTTGAGGCAATGAACAATAAAGAAAATTTAAGAAATAATAATAACTTGATTACAAAAGATTCAATTGAATATCTTTTCGGAAAACTTATCATGTATATATAACATTATGAAAGACATATAGAAGTTAGAAAGTAATTTATTAAGGGTGGAAAATTACCATTATTTTGTATTTATACATATAAAATATTAACTAAATAATACTATCTTAAGATAGCGGTAGAAGGGTAATTTTTTATGCCAAAATTACTAAGTGGGTAAAAAATTCACTCAATATTAACGAGTTAATTTATATTCTCTCATTAATTTTAACGTAAAAAAAATAATATTAACATTTTTATACTAAAATTATCTAGGGATTAAAAATCCCTTGGTGATCTACACAAGGATTTAAAACCCCTAGGTAATTTTAGCATAAAAAATATATAATGAAATAAGGATTTAAAAGTTTTATAATAGAAACTCCTACTCCGTACTCCGGACATTGAATAAAATCAGTCCGGCAAGCTATTGATAAGGTAAACTGTACTGGCTAATCTTGAATGGATACAGTCGGATTGCTCCTTTCTTCTAGCCTCTCCTCTCCAAATTCAACTAAATCAAACCTAAGATTATGATTTAAAATTACTTGTTGATTGGTTTTGGGTTTAAGAAAGCAAACAAACCAATATTTTGGTTTGGTTTTTTCTATTTTCCCTAACTCCAAGCCTGAGCACTAAGCATCCACAGTGCTCAGGCTTGGAGTTAGGGAAAATAGAAAAAACCAAACCAAAATATTGGTTTGTTTGCTTTCTTAAACCCAAAACCAATCAAAGATACTTCAACCACACAACTGGTCACACCCGGTGAGTGCTCTTAGGTTTAGGGCTAACCCTTTTTCTTATCTCTCTTTTTTCTTTTTCTTTTTTTAACACTTTTGGAATAAGAATTTAGATAAAATGAATTAGCAATTTATATAGGGATGTTTATTTGTAATTGAGTTTAGAAAAAAAATTAAAAATACATATATATATATGTATGTATGATGGCGAAACCCTGGGTCCGTCTCTGTCAGTTAAGATTTAATGAAATTATTCTTTCAATCTTCGTATAGCATTGAATGAGTAAAAAAGAAAACCTTAATTCTCTTATTTTCTACCTCCTTCCCGTTCACGGTCACGCCGCTCACCCCTCAACCGTCTCTCATGTTTTCTTCCTTCAACAATGGCTCCTCTTCCCCAACGATCATTGCCATAAATGTTGCTACCAAACTCCCTATCAAACTCATGCCAAAGAACTGCTCTGCATGGCGATTCCAATTCAAAGCGCGTTATCCGACTATGGTTTAATTGGTTATGTGGATCGCTCCCACCAGGTCTTCGCCGACTGTCATTACAATCGGTGGAAAAAAAGACGTCGACTGATGCATGAAACTCTCTAACAATGCCTACGCGTGGACAGATTACAGCCTCAAACAAAACCTTTACAATCTGGTTAAAAGTCACTGCGCCAAAAATAATTTAAATAGCAATTTTTGGATAGCATTTTTTTTTAAAGTGCTATTTTAAGATTTCAGATTTATTAGATAGCGCTTGTTTAGAAAATCACTATCTAAAACTTTCTAAAGATAGCACTATCACTATAGAAGAACAGGGTTTTAAAGGCGTTTTTTATGCATATTTAACGGTGGTTTTCGAACCGCCGTTATATCGACCGCCGTAAATTTTTACAGCATTTGTTTTAAATCCGCCGTAGAAAGTGGGGCTTTTTAAGGCGGTTTTTCAAGAACCGCCGTAAAATTCACGGCGGTGTATTCTACGGCAGTTCTTGGAAAATACCTTCTAGAAAGTTTGTTTTCCAGAACAGACAATTTACGGCGGTTCTTGAAAATACCTTCTAGAAAGTAGTAAAAAAAATTTTAAAAAAAAATAAATGAAAATACAAATTAAATACAAATATAATTATAAAAAACACTAATACTCTCAGTAAAAATAAACCAGATTTTCTATCAAAATGAAAAAGTGTATGTAGGATACATATTCATATATACATTTACAAAAAAATAACATATTCTAGAAAGAAAAAAAGAATAAGCATAAAAAAGTATTATTATACTAAACCGAAATGTCAACCAAATTCGGGTTTGTAATCTTTACTAAACTTTGTACCCTGACATCTTCATCCAACATAAACCCAAACTTCGCACCCCAAACGACATTTGTAGTACTTGTTCCCTGTTATAAGAATAACCAATTTTATTTACAATACGAAGTATTTCCATAGTTAGAAAAATGATTTCTTTCGTCCTCCAACAATCATCGCATTGACAAAATATTTTGAGAAAAACAACAAAATAAGCTCTCTTCACGTTGTTAAAGATATTGTAACCATAAATCTGTTGAGATTTTCCAGTAATCTATTCCTCTATGAATTTTATCTGTTTTGTATATGTAAACAGAGAATCAGATTTTTGTCAATTTCTTCACATGACAAAAAAGAAGTAAACTTGGTGTTACGTACATACACACAATTGAATAATCAAAATAAAATTTAAAAAATATATACCTTAAGAAGATGAAGAAAAAAAAAAGCAATATGTAAAAAGGGTGTTAACTACAAAAGTCCGTGTTATTAATAAGTTTTTTTAAATAAATCAGTTACTTTCAAAACTACATCCTTTTTATGCATTTCTAATATACAAATAGCAACGAAAGGGATATTTGCTAAGAAAATGCAGACAAACCTCAAAAGGACTACGTAACTGTAATTTTGAAAGATAACTGAGTCATTTTTTTTTCTTTTCTGTAATTAGGTAAAGCCTCAAGGGTGATTTTGTAAATTTCTCAAGTGTAGGGCGGAGAGGCAAATGTTAACATATCTTTTACCTAGTCTGAAATATGTTTTGAACCATCTTGCATGGAGATTCGAGAGCTGCATAATCCAATTGCAGCAACTCATCTGAATCGAGTTGCCAACCGAGGGCACCTAAGTTGTCCTCAGCTTGTTTTATTGACTTGACTCCCGGAATTGGAACGGTACCTTTGCCAATGCACCAATTTATAGCAACCTACACACACATATTGAAATATTTTAAAAACAAAAAGAAAAGGCAACTAGTTACGTTTTTGCAAGGAGAAAGTATATAATTTTTGTAACTAAATTAGATTTTCTAATTCTAAAGTCCATCAAGAATCATTTAGATCATGCACAAAAATTGTCAAGTAAATTAAATTAAATTTAAAAAAGAAATACCCAGGATATTGTTTTCTTCCTTTTTTGTGCGATCTGTTTAAGAGAATTCAGCAGAGGCCTGGGCCCTGGTAAAATTTGTCGAAATAGAATCCCCTTAACAAAATTGCAACAAAATAATAATGTAAATGATCTGATAAAGCTAACAACCGTATAAGAGTCGAGACGTACCGGGGTCCACTTGGAAGATTGGCTGGAGTATATTTTCCAGTATACATTCCGAGTCCCAAAGGACTGTAAGCAATTACGCGAATGCCAAAAGAGTCGCATATATTCTCAATCTCTATCTATCTTCTCCAATGCTCAGAAGTGAAAATTGCACCTAAATATATTCAAGGGAAATAAAAAAAGAATTAACAATAATACAAATATAGTCTAAATTCATAAGAAATGAAAATATAAATGGCACCTGAGCTGAGCAGAGAGGCACTCCTCGAGCCTTAAGGAGATTGTATATTTTTAGAACCTGTTTTGGTCTGTAATTGCTTACAGCAACTGCTCGTACTAATCCCTGTATAACAATATTTACTGGGATAAATTAGCCATAATTAAACTAAGAAAGGGAAGAAAAATGATTTAAATTAGGTAACCTGTACAAATGTTCATAGTAACCTTGTCATACATTGCTACTAAACCATCCCAAAGAGCGTGTTCCTGCAGAGGAGCATAATTTGCCGTTGACCAGTGCAGTTGACCTATTCTGATTTGCTTGAGTTGAGTCCTTTCTAATGAAGACCTGAAACACACAGAATCCAATAAACATACATATATATATAATTGAAAATTTCCTTACTAAATTTAGTGATTACTCATTTGGGAAGGTTAATCATTCCTCTATTAGATTGAAATATTACGCAAGTAATAAATGTAAGAGCTTACACAGGCCTAGTAGCAATTTATACTTTAATGAGACAAAAAAAATTGCATTTCAATGGTTTATTTTAAATTTAGCTCAATAGAAATAGAAACATACTTGCAAGCATCGACAAATTGATTAGGTGTGTTGAAAAAGGTAAATGAGCTAAAACAGGAAAGGGAAACATTTTCTTTTTGATTCATTATGTGGTTCAACATACACAGCAACATATATAGTAAAAACCCTAGCTATCCTTAGCAGGAGCTACAAAACAAAAATAACGGGTAGGAGGGCTGGAAAGGACAAGTGACAGCTGCTAACAAAACATATGGTGGAGAATGCACCAGCATAGCAGCTGCATGTGACCATGCAAACGTCCAGGAGTGCACACAAGACAAATAAGGATGACAAGCTCCATGAGCTGACTAGGACTGCTGACTGTGCACTATTGCTGACTGGATTTATATGTCTAACAAGGTGTTAGGCGCCATGGATATGCAGCAAACTTTGTTGCAATCACGATGTTATCCCGGGCCTGCTTGTTTCCTTGGCATTCAGTGGCAATAATTAAAATTCTGAATCAACAAAGCATGCATGATTTATTTTTTTATTTTTACATTTATATTAATAGTAAATATCAAATTTCCTCATAATAAATATATCCCACCAACAACCATTGATTCCATTTTCTTTAGACATTACCTCAACTCAACCTCATGAAGCAGAAATTAAAAATAAATAAATAAATAAAATTAACCTGGAAACTCGCTGATAAATTTCCCGAGAAAATCACTTTGTCCATTCAAGTTTACGGTGCCATAAGAATCAGCTGTATCAAATAGATTAATCCCACTCTCAAGAGCAAGATTAAAAATCTGCTGAAGCTCATTATCCATGGACTCTTGATAACCACATAAGAAATGAACAACTTCATTTTTTATTGTTATGTTGTATGTCTCTGTTCATGTCATTATTATACACACTTAGACCCAATGATTAGATACAAATGTTTATGTAGATGTCCATATACCGTTTTTCCAGTCACATGTATATTATAATTTTGGCAATTAAGGGTATTTTGATATCACTTTTCTCATTTGTAAAATATATTGAAATCCAGTCATAAGTGACAATATTTCAAGTTCAGAAGTTGTATGAACTTAGACGTAGTTTTGGTTGGAATCATTTTTCTCAATGGCTCCTTTTGACCCCTTTAGTTTGTATGAATGTGTAGAGAAATTGAGACTATAGTCATTTAAAGTGTAACGATGTGTGTTATTTTCAAGACTTAAACTAGGAGATTTGGTTTGGTAGGAAATGATATAGTGGCTTTCTTATTTTAAATTCAGGCTTTTATATATAAAAAGAATTGATTAGACATTTTAGTTTGATGAATTCTTGCATGTTACATGTATTATCACCGAGTCCTACGATGAAAATTATATGTATTACATAATGGATAATGGATGTTAAACCTTTATTTTGGGCGGTTGTTTGTAGAATTGATAACCTAAAGTTTTAATTTCTCTGTGATGCAATGTTTTTTTCTAATTCAAATTTACTTCCTTTAATTTTAGTTGGAGTGCTTCAAGTCTTGTGCAGTCAAAGCTGTTTAATTTGGCCTTATTTTGCTTGGGAGAAAAATATTTTTTCACTCCCAAACTATATTAAATTTGACGTTTTGCTTTCTAATCTTTTATTTCGTACATTTTGCTTCGTGAACCGTGTATTTTTTTTTCACTTTACTTCCTATTGGAAGATTTTAGCGATCGGAGTTCGGCGCGTGATTTTCATGTGATTAATGCAAGGGTATTTTTGTCATTTTATTTCGAATAATTTTTTTCATAATTATTTTTGCCTCCCAAACTATACATGATTTGACACTTTGCCTCCTAATCTTTTATTTCGTGCACTTTGCCTCATGAACTATGAGTTTATCTCAGTTTACCTCCTAATGACAGATTCTGCGTCAAAAAATCATTCGGAACTCGACATGTGATTTCAAAGTAAGATTTTCAGGGGTGTTTTTGTCACTTCCTTTCAAATTTTATTTTGATCTAATAAAAAATCTTATATAAACAAAATGATTACCACCACTCACCGTTGGACATCATAACAAAACAATTAAAAGAAGAAAAAATTCACCCGCCCCTCAAAACCGAAAATCAGAATAACATAAAACTTATATATATATATATATGCTCCTCAAAATCAAAAACCTCCTGCTCCCGACGCCGTAAATTCATCAGCCATCACCACATCGCCTGTGGGTTGTGGTTACTGCTTTGTTTCATCCCGTGCCATGAATTTTGATGACTGTAGGAATGTACAAATAAAATCGCTTCCACACAGTCCGCCACCTCCAACAGCTCCCATGCCTGGACCACAATGCCTCTTTTATCCCGCTTTGCTTCTCAACCTAAGGAACCTAAACCCAAATTCTCCTTGAGGATTTTAGATCTGATTTTGATTTTTGATTCCTGATTTTTGTATTCCCCCCCCACTTTTCTTGCACTTTTTAATATTTGTTTTATTTTTGTATCAAGAAGCTCTAGAATGAAAACCTAGTGGTTTTATGTTAGTTTTTTAGGGTTGAGTATCTTAACTTTTTCACTTTTTTGGGTATAAGAAGATGGTTGACGGTGATAATTGTGAGATTGTAGTGGTTAGACTTTATTTTTTGAAAATATTATAGTTAAGAAAAGGAATCCTTTTTATATTTAGCAAAATTTTAATTTCTTTTTAGATTTGCAGATTTAGATGAATGGTGGGAGGGGTTAATCCTTTTTTTTTCTCAAATTAATTGCAAAAAAAATTAATATCTCTTTTTTTTGATTATTAGATTAAAATTAATTGCAAAAGAAGATGATGGAAACATCCTACAAATCTCACGTTGAAATCACGTGCCGAACTCCAATTGATTTTTTGTGTCAGGATCTGTCATTGTGAGGTAAATGAAAAAAAATGCATAGTTCAGGAGGCAAAGTGCACAAAATAAAATATTAGGAGGTAAAGTGTCAAATCTTGTATAGTTTGGGAGGCAAAAAAAATTCTCTTAAAATAATCTTGAAAGAAAATGACAAAAATATCCTTGCATTAATCACGTGAAAATCACGTGCCGAGCTCCGGTTGCCGAAATCTGCGAATAGGAGGTGAAGTGAAAAAAAAAATAGTTCAAGATACAAAGTGTACGAAATAAAAGAATTAGGAAGCAAAGTGTCAAGTTGGGTATAATTTGAAAGGGAAAAATATTTTTCTCTTTGCTTTATGTAGGTGGGGAAAACTTAGTGGGAGTCAAAAAGAAAAAGCTTTTTGAAATGGAGCAGCTTCAAGAGTTTAATGAACTTCATTTGAAGACTTCAGTTTGATATTTTAAAACATATAATTAGTTCCACGAACATTTTATTTACTTTAGTTTTTTATTGTACGTCTAGATCTAAATCTCAAAACCTCAATTTGATTTTTTTTAACTTTTACATTTATGGTTGAAATTTTATTGGAAGACGTTTTT
>BMAC01000453.1:870596-892915 GCA_014905375.1 Phtheirospermum japonicum
CCCCTCAATCCAAAACAGGTGAAGAGGTAACATGAAGCTTATTTCTGAACCTGATGAAGGATTGTCTAGATAAGGCTTTAGTGAGCACATCTGTAGTTTGATCATATGAAGGAATGTGCTGTACCTTGAGAGCTCCTTGGCAGACCTTTTCCCTTAAAAAGTGAACATCTATTTCTACATGCTTTATTCTTGAGTGAAAAACAGGATTAGCAGCCAATGATTCAGCTCCAATATTATCTGTCCATATTAATGGAGGTGAAGAGGTTGGCATTCTGATTTCAGCAAGGAGATGCTTGATCCACATAACTTCGGAGGCACAATGAGACAAGCTTCTATACTCTGCCTCTGTATTTGATCTAGAGACTGAGGCCTGCTTCTTTGAGCACCAAGATATGAGGTTGGAGCCTAGAAACACACAAAAACCAGTAACTGACCTCCTGTCATCCACATCAGTTGCCCAATCAGCATCAGAGAATCCAATCAGCCTGTTGGAGTGAGATTTAGTGATTGATAGTCCAAGATTAGGAGTTCCAGCAACATATCTGAGTACTCTCTTGACAGCCTTCCAGTGAGTTTCCAAAGGATTTTACATAAATTGACTCAACCTGTTAACACTAAATACAATATCAGGTCTTGTATGGTCAGATATTGCAATCCACCTATTATACTCCTGTATAGTGTCTGATTAGGAAAGGGACTACCAACAAATTTTAATAGTGGAGGTGAGGTGATCATTGGTGTAGGGGATCCTTTGGCCCCTGCCATTCCAGCTCTGTGAAGAAGGTCTTGAATGTATTGTTTTTGACATAAGTGCATGCCTGAGGAAGAATGAGTTACTTCAATTCCCAAGAAGTGATGGACAACTCCCAAGTCCTTTAGAGAAAAAGCTGAATCAAGTAGTTTGATAAGGGAACCAATTTCAGTCTCACTGCTGCCTGTGATCAAAATATCATCCACATACACTAAGAGTGCTGTATATGACTGTGAGGTAGCTCTGTAAAAGAGAGAATTGTCAGACTGAGAGAACCTGAAACTTAATCTTGTGAGCACCTGTTTCAGTTTGGAATACCAGGCCCTTGGAGCCTGTTTTAGCCCATATATTGCCTTGTTCAATTTACACACCAAATCACTGTTCCCTTGCTCATATCCAGGAGGTTGTTGCATGTATATAGTCTCAGTAAGCTCACCATTGAGGAAGGCATTATTAATATCTAATTGTCTCACAATCCATCCACAAGAAGCTGCAATAGACAAGATTGTCCTTATTGTAACAGGTTTCACTACAGGGCTAAAGGTTTCCTCATAATCAAAGCCAGGTGTTTGTGTGTAACCCTTTGCCACTAGCCTTGATTTATGCCTCACTATAGAACCATCTGCCCCTCTTTTAATCTTATATATCCATCTGCATCCAACCACCTTTTTGCCAGGAGGGAGTGATGTAAGAGTCCAAGTGTGATTTGTTGATAGGGCCTGTAATCCAGAAAGCATTGCTTGTTGCCAATGCTTGTGTGGTAAAGCCTCCTTCAGAGTCTTAGGTTCTGTATCAGAGTGAATCAAGGCAGTAAACACTCTAGGCTTCAAGTTACCTGTTTTACCTCTTGTCTGCATAGAGTGAGTGTAAGTAGCAATAGGAGCAATATTGTGAGCTTCAGAAGAAGCTTGATCATTATCTAACATAGGCAATTGTACTGCTAAAGGAATGGTGGTGTGAGAGGTGGATGTTGTATGTGGGGAGGGTGGTGAGGGATTTACTGGAGATGCAATAGAGGACTGTGTAGAGTTATGAAGTGGTGAGTTTTGACCAATAGGAGTGTTATCATGATTATGTGCTGGAGAGAAAGCTGTAGGAGTTGTACCAATAGGATTGATTGCTGTTTGAGTTTGAGATGTGGAAATGAGTATGGGATACATAGACCAGCTCTTGAAATCAGGATCAGAAGAGACAGGATGTGTCTCAGATTTTGCTGTTTTGGTAAAGGGGAATTGATCTTCAATAAAAACAACATGTCTGTTCATGAGTAATTTACCAGAGGGTAGCCTAATTTTATACCCTTTGTACCCCCACTATATCCAAGAAAGGTAGATGGAACTGCTCTAAACTCAAGTTTGTGCTTGTTGTAAGGTCTAATGTGATGGTAGCACAAGCATCCAAACACTCTCAGATTGGAGTACACAGGCTTATGACCATAGAGCACTTCAAAGGGTGATTTGTAGTTCAACTGTTTGGTAGGGATCCTATTTATAGTGTACACAGCTGTGTTGAAGGCTTCCATCCAAAAAGTATTAGGTACCACCGAGTGAGCAAGGTAGGAGAGACCTGTTTCTATAATATGCCTATGTTTCCTCTCAGCCACTCCATTTTGCTGAGAGGTATAAGGACATGAGACTCTATGAACTATACCTTTGTCTTGCAGATGTTTGGATAGACTCCTGTATTCCCCTCCCTAATCACTTTGGAGTGATTTAGTTTTTGCAGAAAACTGATTTTCAATTAGAGCTTGAAGATGCAGGAATGCTTGGAGGGCCTCAGACTTGTGTTTGAGAAAATAAATCCAAGAGAATTTTGTGAAGTGATCAACAAACACAACATAATATAGGCTACCATTAGTGCCTTTAACAGGACAGGGTCCCCACAGATCAGAGTGTATAAGTTCAAAAGGAGCATTTATCACACTTGAAGACTCTTGAAAGGGCAGTTTATGGGATTTATATTGCAAACATGCATTACACAAGGAGTTGGTAAATTTATTATTGGAGAAAGGAATATTACAATCATTAAGAGCCTTTATTACAATGTCACTGGCAGCATGACCTAGTCTGCAATGCCACACATCAAGGCCTACTGCCTTCTTGGAAACAGAAAAACAACAAGGACTTTGGACAACCTTATTCTTGACAACAGAGAAATTTGATGATAACTTGGAACCCTTTGAAGGTTTCACTTGACAGAGATCAAACTTATACAACCCTTCACTATGTCTCCCTTGGAGTAGAGTATCCCCCGTGGCTTGATCCTTAACAAAACAAACAAAAGGATGAAATTCAAAAAAGACATTGTTATCTTTTGCAAACTGAGATACACTTATAAGATTTTTGGTGATACTAGGCACATGAAGAAGTTTATTGAGCTGAAACAAATGTTTGGATGAAGGATAAGGGGATCTAACAGTAGAATTGCCAATATTAGAGATGAACAAACCTGCACCATTACCCAAGTGAAGCTGATTTGTGCCTTGATACTCTGATGAGATGTTGAGATTTTCAAAATCTGGAGTGACATGGTTTGAAGCCCCAGAGTCTGGTATCCAACTATAGTCTGAGGCATTATCTTGAGTGGCAACCATTTCTGTCATGTTTGGAGAGTGTGGCCAATACTGATTGGTCCTAGTGCTTGAAGGAGATCCTCTATTAAAATTCTGATTTGTGTTAGGACTAAAATTCTGGGAGGAATGAGGAGTGAAGTTGGGATCCATCCTGTAGTAGCATTTAGATGCAGTGTGGTTAGAATATCCACAAATTTGGCAAGTCACTCTGCTGTTATTATAGCCTCTTCCTCCTCTGCCTCTATTACCACCTCTCCTTCCACTTCCTCTGTTAGAAAAGGCACCTCTTCCTCTTGTATTGCCATTAGAGCTGTTCCAACTCCCATTCTCTTTCCTTGACTGGCCTTGAACAGCAACATTTGCAGACATTTGTACAGCTTCATCGAACTGAGGATTAGATGCTTCCAATCTGGATTCAAAACTCAAAAGAAGTCCACTGGCATCCTTAAAGCTCCATTTTTCTGGACTTGAAGTGATAGTTACTACCACCGGATCATACTCACTCCCCAGGCCAGTCAAAGCATGTAACAGTTGATCAAGATCCTCTACCTTATGCACAGATGCAGCTAGATTATCATAGCACACCTTAACCTTGTTCAGGTACTCCCTCATAGAAAGGTTCCCCTTTTTCACTGTCTGCAGCTGAATCTTGTATTGCATGGTTTTTGCCCCTGACTGAGCTGCAAAATTTGACTCTAAGGCTCTCCACATCTCATGACTTGAAGTAAGACCAACCATCAGAATGAGAACACTTTCTGATAGAGAGGACAACAACCATGATGCCAATAACTGGTCTTGTCTCTGAAAATTTTAAAATTTGGGATTTAGAACAACAAGACCTTCTTGATTTTGAATGACCTTTGATGGAACCTCAACTGTTCCATCCAAGTAGGACTCAAGTCCTAAGCCAGTGGCTGCAGCCAGGATCTGCTGTTTCCATACTAAATAATTGTTTTCATTGAGTTTGACAGATATAATTTGATGCTGTGGTTGTATCAAGATGCTTGAGGGAACAACTGTGGCTGTATTAGTGGTGGGATCACTCTCCGGTGCAGCCATATTTTCAGCCATTTAAGAAATAGCTATAACAGGTAGAACATGAACAGATCTGAGGAAAGGTAAAAAAGGTTTTAGGAAAAAGAGGAATGAAAGTGACCTTACAGAGCCAGGTAAGCCTGCTCTTGATACCATGTTGAAAAAGGTAAATGAGCTAAAACAGGAAAGGGAAACATTTTCTTTTTGATTCATTCTGTGGTTCAACATACACAGCAACATATATAGGAAAAACCCTAGCTATCCTTAGCAAGAGCTACAAAACAAAAATAACGGGTAGGAGGGCTGGAAAGGACAAGTGACAGCTGCTAACAAAACATATGGTGGAGAATGCACCAGCATAGCAGCTGCATGTGACCATGCAAACGTCCAGGAGTGCACACAAGACAAATAAGGATGACAAGCTCCATGAGCTGACTAGGACTGCTGACTGTGCACTATTGCTGACTGGATTTATATGTCTAACAAGGTGTTAGGCGCCATGGATATGCAGCAAACTTTGTTGCAATCACGATGTTATCCCGGGCCTGCTTGTTTCCTTGGCATTCAGTGGCAATAATTAAAATTCTGAATCAACAAAGCATGCATGATTTATTTTTTTATTTTTACATTTATATTAATAGTAAATATCAAATTTCCTCATAATAAATATATCCCACCAACAACCATTGATTCCATTTTCTTTAGACATTACCTCAACTCAACCTCATGAAGCAGAAATTAAAAATAAATAAATAAATAAAATTAACCTGGAAACTCGCTGATAAATTTCCCGAGAAAATCACTTTGTCCATTCAAGTTTACGGTGCCATAAGAATCAGCTGTATCAAATAGATTAATCCCACTCTCAAGAGCAAGATTAAAAATCTGCTGAAGCTCATTATCCATGGACTCTTGATAACCACATAAGAAATGAACAACTTCATTTTTTATTGTTATGTTGTATGTCTCTGTTCATGTCATTATTATACACACTTAGACCCAATGATTAGATACAAATGTTTATGTAGATGTCCATATACCGTTTTTCCAGTCACATGTATATTATAATTTTGGCAATTAAGGGTATTTTGATATCACTTTTCTCATTTGTAAAATATATTGAAATCCAGTCATAAGTGACAATATTTCAAGTTCAGAAGTTGTATGAACTTAGACGTAGTTTTGGTTGGAATCATTTTTCTCAATGGCTCCTTTTGACCCCTTTAGTTTGTATGAATGTGTAGAGAAATTGAGACTATAGTCATTTAAAGTGTAACGATGTGTGTTATTTTCAAGACTTAAACTAGGAGATTTGGTTTGGTAGGAAATGATATAGTGGCTTTCTTATTTTAAATTCAGGCTTTTATATATAAAAAGAATTGATTAGACATTTTAGTTTGATGAATTCTTGCATGTTACATGTATTATCACCGAGTCCTACGATGAAAATTATATGTATTACATAATGGATAATGGATGTTAAACCTTTATTTTGGGCGGTTGTTTGTAGAATTGATAACCTAAAGTTTTAATTTCTCTGTGATGCAATGTTTTTTTCTAATTCAAATTTACTTCCTTTAATTTTAGTTGGAGTGCTTCAAGTCTTGTGCAGTCAAAGCTGTTTAATTTGGCCTTATTTTGCTTGGGAGAAAAATATTTTTTCACTCCCAAACTATATTAAATTTGACGTTTTGCTTTCTAATCTTTTATTTCGTACATTTTGCTTCGTGAACCGTGTATTTTTTTTTCACTTTACTTCCTATTGGAAGATTTTAGCGATCGGAGTTCGGCGCGTGATTTTCATGTGATTAATGCAAGGGTATTTTTGTCATTTTATTTCGAATAATTTTTTTCATAATTATTTTTGCCTCCCAAACTATACATGATTTGACACTTTGCCTCCTAATCTTTTATTTCGTGCACTTTGCCTCATGAACTATGAGTTTATCTCAGTTTACCTCCTAATGACAGATTCTGCGTCAAAAAATCATTCGGAACTCGACATGTGATTTCAAAGTAAGATTTTCAGGGGTGTTTTTGTCACTTCCTTTCAAATTTTATTTTGATCTAATAAAAAATCTTATATAAACAAAATGATTACCACCACTCACCGTTGGACATCATAACAAAACAATTAAAAGAAGAAAAAATTCACCCGCCCCTCAAAACCGAAAATCAGAATAACATAAAACTTATATATATATATATATGCTCCTCAAAATCAAAAACCTCCTGCTCCCGACGCCGTAAATTCATCAGCCATCACCACATCGCCTGTGGGTTGTGGTTACTGCTTTGTTTCATCCCGTGCCATGAATTTTGATGACTGTAGGAATGTACAAATAAAATCGCTTCCACACAGTCCGCCACCTCCAACAGCTCCCATGCCTGGACCACAATGCCTCTTTTATCCCGCTTTGCTTCTCAACCTAAGGAACCTAAACCCAAATTCTCCTTGAGGATTTTAGATCTGATTTTGATTTTTGATTCCTGATTTTTGTATTCCCCCCCCACTTTTCTTGCACTTTTTAATATTTGTTTTATTTTTGTATCAAGAAGCTCTAGAATGAAAACCTAGTGGTTTTATGTTAGTTTTTTAGGGTTGAGTATCTTAACTTTTTCACTTTTTTGGGTATAAGAAGATGGTTGACGGTGATAATTGTGAGATTGTAGTGGTTAGACTTTATTTTTTGAAAATATTATAGTTAAGAAAAGGAATCCTTTTTATATTTAGCAAAATTTTAATTTCTTTTTAGATTTGCAGATTTAGATGAATGGTGGGAGGGGTTAATCCTTTTTTTTTCTCAAATTAATTGCAAAAAAAATTAATATCTCTTTTTTTTGATTATTAGATTAAAATTAATTGCAAAAGAAGATGATGGAAACATCCTACAAATCTCACGTTGAAATCACGTGCCGAACTCCAATTGATTTTTTGTGTCAGGATCTGTCATTGTGAGGTAAATGAAAAAAAATGCATAGTTCAGGAGGCAAAGTGCACAAAATAAAATATTAGGAGGTAAAGTGTCAAATCTTGTATAGTTTGGGAGGCAAAAAAAATTCTCTTAAAATAATCTTGAAAGAAAATGACAAAAATATCCTTGCATTAATCACGTGAAAATCACGTGCCGAGCTCCGGTTGCCGAAATCTGCGAATAGGAGGTGAAGTGAAAAAAAAAATAGTTCAAGATACAAAGTGTACGAAATAAAAGAATTAGGAAGCAAAGTGTCAAGTTGGGTATAATTTGAAAGGGAAAAATATTTTTCTCTTTGCTTTATGTAGGTGGGGAAAACTTAGTGGGAGTCAAAAAGAAAAAGCTTTTTGAAATGGAGCAGCTTCAAGAGTTTAATGAACTTCATTTGAAGACTTCAGTTTGATATTTTAAAACATATAATTAGTTCCACGAACATTTTATTTACTTTAGTTTTTTATTGTACGTCTAGATCTAAATCTCAAAACCTCAATTTGATTTTTTTTAACTTTTACATTTATGGTTGAAATTTTATTGGAAGACGTTTTTTTTTTTTTTTGAAATTTTATAGATTTTAAATATATTACGTATTTGGTATACAAGATTTATGAAAAATTTAAAGAAATTAAAAAGAAAAAGAAAAATACTTTAGATAGCATTTTCTAAAAAAGTGTTATCTGATATACACTTAGATATCACTTTATACAAAGAAAAAGTGCTATCCGATATAAATACAAATGGTGCTTTCGAACCTCGAATAGTCTTTTGTGATTAAGTGTTATCTAACGTGATTATCAGATAACGCCTATCTAAAGACTGTTCTTCAAATAACACTTATTCTGATAGTAGGGGCAGATCCAGGATCATTAATTTCGGGGGGCCACTTATTAAGAAGAACAAAAATATTTTTGTGTCACACTGTATAACAAAAATAAGCTCGACGAAAAACAATATACTTTATCTTTAGTCGGTTAATATTCCAACCAAGGAAATAGTTCATACCAATCGGGATTGAATCGTCGAGGATGGTCAATATTATTATTTAATGGACAATTTTCAAGAATAGGTTGATATGCTTTCAGATTCAAATAAGCTCGACGAACCTCTTTCTTTTGGTTAGGAGGGTACTCCCATATTTGTCGACGCAATCCTGGGTCACGTTCTAAGGAATTGAGATCAAGCTCTTCACATTCTGTATTTCTTAACCTTTACGGAGGAGTTTCAGATGGAGAATCGTTGTTATTTAAGACTGGAGATGGAGTTATAAGAGTAGTTGGGTCTAATTCGTTTGTTCTTTTTCTTGAAAAATAATTATCAAGCGTAGCCGATTTTCCCATTTGAAGCAAATGAATCCTATCGAACAATATAACTGTCAATTTATCAGAAAATAAGTCTAGAAACTCCTATTGAATAAAAATAGCAACTATCACAAAAAATAAAATAAAATTATAAAATAGGATCAATCAATCAATAAATCAATCCATATTTCATAACAAGATTCAAAAACAATATTTAATAGTCATTCATCTCAATCTCTCAATCCTCAATGGATTGAAGACCCGAATTTCATCTAAAAACCGGACCAACAAATACCAATTAATATTTATTCATCTCAATTTCTCAATCTATTGTAGGTTGAAGGCTCGAATTTTATAAAAATCGATCAAAATAATAAGCCCAAGATATAAGATTTTTTTTTAGAATATAAAAAAAACAAAAATCTAGAAGAGATATTCGAATACACATACCTAAAAGATGAAAAAAAACGGCACCTGAATGTTGAGCGTTGCGTTATTCCTTTTATTTGGCGTGAGCAAAAAAGTTCTTGAAATATATTTTGGTTTTATCTCCTTCTTTTTTGGTGTTCCTTTTTTTTTAAAAATTCTTTCTTTGTTGTTGCTTCTGGTTTAAGTAATACTAGTCGTTGCTGCTTTTGGTTTAAGCAAAGCCTTTCCTTCTTTTCTTGTTTGTATATGTAGCAGTCTTTCTGTTTTTCTCTTTTCTTTTTCTTTTTCAGGTTTCTGTTTTTAGGTTCAATGAATCAACTTACCACTGGACCAACTCTTTTACTTGAAATCTTGTGGAGGTCATATATTATATAATTTTCATGTAAAAATTATACCTATATAATAGTATAATTTTTTAAGTTTTCTGCAGGGGCCATGGCCCCCCACAGTAGTCTTTAAATCCGCCCCTGTCTGATAGCATTTTTAATTGCCATCTGAAGCACAAAAATAAAAGCTATATAAATGCTTTTCTGGCGTAGTTCATGCAGGACATAAAATTCACCGTTGATGAACTTGTATTAATGGGCACCACCGTTGACTCTGAAGACTTGGTCATCAAGATCTTGAATGGTCTTAAAAAAAACTACAAGGAATTGACGAATGTTTTTCATGCTCTGAAGACTCCATCTCCTTGACGAGCTACACGAGTAGTTGCTTAATTACGAAGTCCACCTCTCCTTGGCAGCCGCCGCACTTGCTGCTCAGCCCGCCATGGATTTCGCCACCCACCATATCCACCAATCGTCTTTCCCTCCTCTGATCTTGACACTGTCCCGCAGTCATCCCCTATGACATCCATGTGGCTCGCCTTCAGGTGTCCATCCTGGTGGATAGCAGTTTTGTTTGGTCAATACAACAAGAAATGGCTCTAGGCTTTACAAAGGGATGTGTCAGCTATGTGGTATCACCGGCCACTCGGCCAAATGATGCCCCTCTTTCCAATATATGACATGGACCTTGGCCTCGTCTCACAACCCCCCTAGTCTACTTATGCCCCGACAGCCCACGTGGTTTCTTACACGCCCGACTCACCATCTTCAGGTGACTGGTTTCTTGATTTGGGTGCGTCGCACCACATAACAATGGACTTATCGAATTTATCCCTTCGTTTGCCTTGTGGAGGTACAGATGACGCTGTCATTTGTCATGGTAAAGGTTTGAATATCACACATACGAGGGATCTCTATAACCCATCTTATATCACTCTATGTTTTCCGAACTCCTTATGTGTCCCTTTCATGCATAAAAATCTCATTTCTATCTCACAACTATGTCGTAATAATGATGTTAATGTTACATTTACCTCCAATGAATTTTAGGTGAGACACCGTCGGACGGGGGCTCTACTCCTTCGTGGACATCATAAAGATGACATCTATATGTGGCCTAATTTGTAGCAAGTGGCGGCCTCTCCAATCGTGTTCTCAGCTGTCAAGTTGTCAGACCATCTTTATCGGTTTGGCATTACCGTATAGGTCATCCCTCACATAAAATATTGAGTCATTTAGTTTTTTCGAATTCAGTTGCTCTTTTGGACAAAGTGTCAAACTTTCCATGTTCTTCAGGTTGCATTAATAAAAGTCACAAAATTTTGTTTTATGATTCATCTCTTACTTCGACTTATCTTCTTGAATTGATATTTTCTAATGTGTGGATGTCTCCTGTTTTGTCTGTGGATGGGTGCTAGTATTATATGATTTTTATTGACCACTTTACCAAGTGTATCTGGTTTTATCCACTCAAACACAAGTTGGATTTTGCGTAATATTTTGGCATCAAATGGGATCACTCATCTCACTACTTCACCGCACACCCTTGAACATAACAGTTACTCCGAACGCCGCCATCGGCACATCGTTCAAACCGGGCTTACCGCCCTTCATTAGACCTCGATCCCCTTATTATTTTAGCCTTATGCCTTTGCAACCGCCGTGTATGTCATTAATAGCATGCCAAAAGTCAATCTTATTTACCTCTCCTCATATGAGCAACTCTTTCATAAACCTCCATCCCTCCATCGACTTCATGTTTTTGGGTGTCAGTGCTTCCTGTGGCTTCATCTATATACCTCTCACAAGCTCGAACCTCAGTCTAAGTCATTCATCTTTCTTGGTTGCTCTCTTTCACGGGGTGCGTATATCTGCTACTCTCCTGAAAACTCCATTTTTTTATATCATGTCATGTTACTTTCCATGAAAATATGTTCCATTTCCTCAGTTTCCGTCTTCCTCTCCATCTGTGCCTATTCCTAAGTCGTTGCTGCCACCTGCTGCTATTCCGCCTTTGCCTCCCTTCTGTTTCGCGTCGCCCCCCATCCACATTACCTCATCTTTGGCTCCACCTCACCTCAATGGCGCCCAGGGCTGGGTCGATACGATACACTGAGAGATTTTGCCATATCGATACTAATACCATATTGAACATATATTTAAGATTTATACTGATACCATACCGAATACTTTTGTATAGTGAATTTTTGGTAAGTTACGCAGCTGATACTGCACCGTACCGAAATGCCAGTATGTCGAATTCAGGGATGGTATAGATATGATACCATCTCATATCGAATGCAACGTCAACAAACATTACAAAAGTCTCATACCGATATACCGAATAGTGATATATATACACACACACACATACATAAATATATATACATATATATATATATATATATATATATATATATATATATATATATATATATATATATATATATATACACACACACACACACACATTGATATTTTTTGGTATATAGGTTTATATACTGAAATACCGATATTTATCTTCGTATTTTGGTATATATGAATTACCAAAATTCATATATTTTGGTATATTTTTTGTGTATTTGTATGCCGATACCGCACTATATAATTTCAGTCTTAATACCGTACCGAACGTCACATGATACCAAAAATGCGGTATTCTCATTATTTTCTTGGTAAGGTAAGTTTGGTATTTTGATATTCCTGTATTTTTTCCCACCCCTAGCGGAGCCGCCAGTCCCTGCCTCTCCAAAATCCTCCCCCTCACGTACATTGCATAACACGTCCACCACTACCCGCCCTCACCCCATGCTCACTCGAGCATGCAATAACACCCATAAACCCAATCCCAAACATGGTCTCACCACTACACTCAGGCTCTTACTGATTCCTGATAGGGCGCTCCTATGTCCACTGAGTAGAATGTGGTTGGTTGTAAATGGTGTTTCATGTTAAATGGAATCCATATGTAATAGTGGATAAATTTAAGGCTCGTCTTGCTGCTAAGGGTTTTCAGCAGCGCCCCGATGTGGATTACTTCGACACATTTAGCCCAGTGGTAAAACCCACAACCATTCGTGTCATTCTCAGTCTATCTGTGTCTCGTGGTTCGTCAGTGTGACATCAACAATGCCTTCCTTCATGGTCAATTAGATGAAAAGGTTTTCATGGTTCAGCCTTCTTATTTTGCAAGGATCACCCTTCCTACGTGCGTCGCCCGAAAAAGGCTATTTATGGGTTCAAACAGGCTCCCCGGGTCTGGTATACCGAGGTTTATCATGCGCTTCTCCACATGGGGTTTTGTGACTCTCAGTTCTACACCTCCCTTTATATTTACTATCGGGATGACATTCTCTGCTACTTTCTGGTCTATGTGGATCACTTAATTATTATTGGAAGTGATTCTGACTTGTCTCGCGTGTTATTTCTACGCTGACACACCGTTTCTCTCTCAAGAGTTGGGGCCCTTGACTTATTTCCTTGGTTGAGGTCTGCCATTTTGGTGATTCATGTTTACTTTCTCAGCGCAAATATATTATGGACCTCCTGGCTCATCATTGTAAGTGTGGCTCAAGAAAATGATTAGAAAACATCATGCAAACTTCATGCATGAGTCATGAATGGAGCCAGTTGTAGCTTGCCGTTATGGGCTGATTATCTTGTCTTATCTGGGACAACTTGTGTGCCTACACGTGTATAAAGATCAGCTGATGTTATCTAGGGTTAGGTGTTTATATATAGCAAGTTTGTAACCCTACTTTAAACACAATTAATGAGAGCCCAACTGTTTTTCATAGTTTGTTCATTTATGTGTAAAGCTTGCAGCTTTTGTGTTCTTATGCAGCTTTCTGCTTGCCCTCTGATTACCTAACATGGTATCAGAGCTATGCTATCCCTATTCCACCCCCTCTTCCTTCTTTAAGTAATTTTTCTTTTTCCTTTACTGTTTTCATAGTTTGTTTATTTATGTGTAAAGCTTGCAGCTTTTCTGTTCTTATGCAGCTTTCTGCTTGCCCTCTGATTACCTAACATGGTATCAGAGCTATACTATCCCTATTCCACCACTCTTCCTTCTTTAAGTAATTTTTCTTTTTCCTTTACTGTCTTGAAAATGACAAATCAAGTTATACAGCCTCAAGCTCAACTTATTTCAATTAAGTTGACTGATAGGAATTTTTTATTATGGAGGCAACAGATCTGGGCAGCTGCTGCCGGCTATGGCCTAGAAGGGTATCTCACTGGAGATTCTAAAGCACCAAGCCAACACATCATGACAGCTGGAGAAGAAGAACTTGTTTTAAATCCAGCTTATATCCATTGGAAAAGGCAAGATCAACTCATGGTATCATGGATCTTGTCCTCTTTCACTGAAAGCTTGCTTGTTACAACCGTAGGATTATCCACTTCTTAAGAGATTTGAAAATCCATTGCAAACACTTTTGCCAACCAAAATAAGGCAAAAGTGATGCAGATAAGGCTACAACTGCAAGTGTTGACGAAGGGGAGTCTAAGTATGATAGATTTTCTTAACAAGATCAAGTCTTGTTGTGATCTATTGGCTGCAGCTGGAGAGACCATCACAGAATCAGATTAGATCCTATATATACTTGGAGGCCTTGGTCCCGAATACAACCCTGTTCTTGTCTCTCTCACATCAAGGGCTCCCACTCACCCTATAACACTCACTGAGTCTCACTCTATTCTCCTCAGTTTTGAAAATAGGTTGGAGACATTGGAGAATCAGTTTGGTAATGTAGAGGAGAATAAATTTTCTGTAAATCTCACCACAGGAACCAGAGGAGGCAGGTCAAACTTTCATTATGCAGGAAGAGGCAGAGGTTTTCAATCTGGCAGTAGAGGCAGATCAAGCTCTTTTAGAGGGGGTAATTATAGAGGCAGAGGAGGAAGAGGAAGCTTCTACAAACCAAAATGCCGGATTTGTCATTATACTGGTCATACAGCTGACAAGTTCTATCAGAGGATGAATATGGACTTCTCTCCATCAAGCAACTCTGGAAACTCAAACCATCAGACTAATCAGCACCAAAGCAGTCAGATGAGTGCTAATATGGCCAGTGGAGTGGATCATGAGGCAAAGGATGATAGATATTGGTACCCTGATTCAGGATCCACTAATCACATCACATATGACTTCAGTAATCTCAACATGGCAACTGATTATCAAGGAAGAGAAATATTCATATGGGAAATGGTGCAGGTTTGTCAATTTCTCACTTTGGTGATTCATTGGTTAGATCTTCTTTTTGTAGAGATTCTGATCCTGCTTTTATACTTAAAAACCTGTTACATGTCCCTTCTATCACTAAGAACCTTATCAGTGTTTCTCAATTTGCCAAGGATAACAAGGTGTGTTTTGAGTTTCACCCCTCTTCTTGTGTTGTGAAGGACCTAGCCACAGGAACAATCCTCCTCAAAGGGACAATTAAGGAGGGACTCTACTGTTTCAATCTCACTAGCCTCGAACCTCAAGCATCAAGTTTCTGTGATCATGATTTTCTTTCAAATTTCAAGCCTTCAATAAATTCAGCAGAGCTCAAGAATAAAGCCTCATTAGATATATGGCATTTTAGGTTGGGCCATGCACCTTTGAATATTGTTAAGAAGGATCTTTGCACCTATAAAGTTGATTTTTCTGATGATAATAAAAGTGATGCTTTGTGTTCCTCTTGTATGAGATCTAAACTTCATAAACTGCCTTTTTCTAATTCTTATACACAGCACAACATGTTTGACCTCGTTCATAGTAATCAATGGGGACCAGCACCTGTAAGGTCCTCATCAGGCTTTACCTATTACATAAACTTCATTGATCATGCCACAAGGTTTACATGGATTTATTTTCTCAAGAGTAAGTCTGATGCACTAAGAGCTTTTCTACATTTTAAAACTCTTGTTGAGACTCAATATGGTAAGAATATCAAGGCATTGCAGACAGATGGAGGAGGAGTTTATTGCTATGAGCAGTTGTTTGGCAGAAAATGGCATTATTCATAGAATGTCATGTTCTTACACCCCACAACAAAATGGAATTGCTGAAAGAAAGCACAGACACTTGGTTGAAGTAGGTCTAGCCTTACTTGCTCATTCTCACATGCCAACTAAATATTGGGACAATGCCTTCTTGACTGCCACTTACATCATTAACAGAACTCCTTCAAAAATCATTAATCATCAAACACCCTTTGAAGCCCTAAACAAGCAAAAACCAGACCTTCATTTCCTAAGAGTTTTTGGTTGTATGTGCTATCCTTTACTCAGGCCCTATAAAATACACAAATCTCAGTTCAGAAGTGAACCAGCAACTTTTATTGGATACAGCCCTAACCACAAAGGATATAAAGTTTTATCTGGAGGAAAGGTGATCATTAGTAGACATGTTCTTTTTGATGAAAAGATTTTCCCATTTGCCAATATCAAGGCCTCAGCTAGCATCAAAGAACTAATAACTGCACCACCATCCCTAATCATTGGTATTTTGAGTGTTTCTGACTCCTGAAACCTCAACTTCAACCTCACCTAACCAAAATTCCAATAATAACCTTGATGAGTCAAATGATGTCAATCAAACTTCTTCACCTCCATCCACAGGTTCCACGTCTCCCTCACACCACACTCCTCAACAATTATCCTCATCAGAATCTCCACAGGGAGGAGTAATAACTATTGATTTGCCTATTGAGAATATTGATGCACCTGTTGCTACTAATGTGCTTGATCAGATTGCAGGTACTCAATCTATGATTACCAGATCCAAGGCTGGAATATACAAACCTAAATCATACATGTGTCAGTTAATTAAAGAGCCAGTTGATCATCATCAAGCACTCAGTATACCAGGATAGAAGGATGTTATGACCAAGGAATTTTCTGCATTGATCAAGAACAATACCTGGACACTAAGTGAGATACCAACTGGAAAACAGGCAATGGGATGCAGGTGGATATACAAAGTGAAGAGAAATGCTGATGGTTATATATCTAGGTTTAAACCAAGATTGGTTAAAAAGGGATTTTCTCAAAGGCCTAGTTTTGACTACATAGATACCTACAGTCCAGTTGTTAGACTTGCCACAGTTAGAGCAATCCTCAGCATAGCATTATTCAGAAAATGGCACATTAGGCAGATTGATATAGATAATGCTTTCTTCAATGGAGACATAGATGTGGAGCTCTACATGCATTAACCACCAGGTTTTGTTGAACCAGGACAGGAGGACCTTGTGTGCAAACTCAGAAAGTCTCTGTATGGCCTTAAGCAAGCATCCAGGTAAGTTTGGGAAGGTTCTAATGTCTATGGGATTTTTGTCTTCAAAGGCTGACACCTCAGTATTTTTCAGACATGATGAAGGAGATTCTATGATCATATTTGTGTATGTAGATGACATAATCATCACAGGAAGCAATCAGAGAAAAATTCAAACCACCATTGCTGAAATCAGTAAGCACTTCTCTCTCAAAGACCTTGGAGAGCTGAATTATTTCTTGGGAATAGAAATTCAACACATCCATGATGGTTTCTTTCTTGGCCAAAAAAAGTACATAGAACATATTATAGAGAGCAGGGACGAAGGGGGCAAAAGGATTGTCATCTCCCATGCTCTATACTCCTCCTTTATCAAAATTCAGAGGTAATCATTTTCTTGACAGCACCTTGTATAGGAGTATAATGGTAGCTTTGAAATATGCCACCATCACAAGGCTTGAGATTTCTTATAATGTAAATAAAGTTAGCCTACTCATGCAAGCACCTCTGGACACTTATTGGAAGGCAGTTAAAAGGACTGTTAGGTATCTTGCAGAAACATTGAACTATGGACTGCACTTTACTCATTCTGAAAACCTGGATTTGGTAGTTTTTGCTGATGCTGATTGGACAGCTGATCCAGATTACATGATGTCAACAGCAGGTTCATGTGTTTTCCTTGGAGCAAATATCATCTCATGGAACTCTAAAAAGCAATATATAGTTTCTAGGTCAAGTTGTGAAGCAGAGTATAGGAGCCTAGTACATACTGCCTGTGATGTTATTTGGCTGCAGCAATTGTTGAAGGACTTATCAACCAAGAATCCCAAGAACTTGGATGGATAATCAGAGTGCAATTTCTCTAGCAAGCAATCCCATGCATCACCCTAGGACAAGACATTTTGATATTGATCTGCATTTTATTAGAGAGAAGCTATAGAACATGATTCTTTCTATCCAACATTTACCATCACATGAACAACTGGCCTATGTGCTTACTAAGCCAATAACAGGGAAATCTTTCGTTCGTTTGAGAAACAAGTTAACAGTCTTACCTATTAACTCGCTCATATTGAGGGGGCATGTAAGTGTGGCTCAAGAAAATGATTAGAAAACATCATGCAAACGTCATGCATGAGTCATGAATGGAGCCAGTTGTAGCTAGTCGTTATGGGCTGATTATCTTGTCTTATCTAGGACAATTTGTGTGCCTACACGTGCATAATGATCAGCTGATGTTACCCAGGGTTAGGTTTTTATATATAGAAAGTTTGTATCCCTACTTTACACACAATTAATGAGAGCCCAGCCGTTTCTCTTAGTTTGTTCATTTATGTGTAAAGCTTGCAGATTTTCTGTTCTTATGCAGCTTTCTGCTTGCCCTCTGATTACCTAACAATCATCACATGTGAAGTCGAAACCAGTTCAAATTTCTTTGTCCACCATTTCCCATGATTATTCGCCTATGACTCTACACCTTTCTTGAATGGCACCGCCTTCTGCCAAGTCTTGGGAGGTCTCAGTACCTATTACTTACTCGTCCAAATATTGCCTTTGCCATGAACAAGTTGTCCAAGCTTATTCACTCTCCAACGGAATCTCACTAGTATGTTGCCAAACAACTCATTCGTTACCTGAATGGCACGAAAGACACCAATCTTACCTTGAACCATAGTGCGTCTCTTTCACTTCACCGCTTTTTCGACGCTGATTGGGGTGGTGACTGTAATGACCATTCATCTACGTCGGCCTACATCCTGTTACTTGGTCCGGATCCCATCTCTCATGTTTTTTCAGCTGATCAGCTGATTGATGCTCTCACCAAGCCGTTATCTCTCTATCGCCTTCGTGCCTTGATGGTCAAGTTTGTTGTAGTCCTTGACTCACCATCTTAAGGGGGCCTATTAGGAGAATATATATTGTTTATACTGAATTTTTTAATATATCAAGAGAACATATTTTATGTATATTAGTTGAAATATTCTTTCATTATCTCGTGTATCAGTGTTATATCCCTTGATAAGATTAATGGAATTATTCATTCCTTTAATCTTCATATTATCTTGGGGGTTTAAGATTTTCTTAGCGCTATGTTTTTCGTTTTTATTTAAGATTCATACTTCTTTAACAGAACATTCATTATCCTTTCAAATTCAATTAGTATTTTGTTAAAAAAAAATCAATATTCAATAACAAACAGGTAATCATCTACATAAAAAATAATGAACACTGCTTTAGCCAGAATATCATTGTTTTTATAAAAACTAATTATTTTTAATTAAATATTCATTTCTTTGTAACTTGATGCAGTAAGCATCGATTTATAAAAAACTGAGTTTAGTTGTATCTCATTGTTTTTCTTCTTTTTATCAAAACTAATTATTTTTAATTAAATAATCATTTATTTGTAAGTGAATAAAGTAAACATCTAATTAACAAATAATGAACATTGCTTTAGCTGTGATTTCATTGTTTTTATTAAAAACTAATTATTATTAAATTAATATTCATTCACTACTAGAAAATAGTCTAATTCCAACCGAAAGAATCCATTGGAATCAAGACAGATTTTCGTTGGAATATCCAATTCCAATAAAATTTCCAACGAATTGCATACCATTGGAAAAATAGCCGTTTGAATGCCAAATTTCAATGGGAATTCTTATGGAAAAAATATCATACGGACTTTCCAACAGAAAATTTCCGTTGGAATTGTCAATCGTTGGAATACACTCCAACACAAATTCCAACGGACACTCCCACGGTGTACATTCCATTGGAATATTTCTCAAAGACTTTTTTCCATGAATATTTACCATTGGAATCTATTCCAACGATTCTTCCTACGGGTTTTTCCGTAGGAATTTGAAAAGAGTTTTTTTTTAAAATAACCCCTCTATTTGTATACGTGTAGCCACGTAAAGGGAACCTGTAGTGTAAGTCAAAAACTAATTAAAACAATAAAGATACAACAAAATGCAAAATAAAATATCTAAGAATTAAATGTGAATCTCCAAACATAAGGTTTAACATATCCAACAAACATGATAGTTTTACAATTCGAATAATACTTCTACGAGTCACAAACAAATAACCGTAATTGTATCATAAACAAACAGAAACGCCTACAAGTCACCCTCATCACATCCCATGCCATCATATCCATCACATCCAATGTCTCCGTCGTCATCTCTCAAATCCTCGTCATCACCCAAATACTCATCATCTTCTAAGTCTTCGTCATCATGAAGGACGTTCGGTACTGCTGAAGAAAAGGCATCACAGCCAGAGGAAAAACGTGACGTGCTCGAAAGCTTCAGAAAGGCTGCAAATCGAGGCAAGTTCACTCTCTAATAGCTCATTTCGTTGCTCTAAGGTACCAAACGATGGCAAAATTGCTGAACATCAATCACACCAGACGGGCTAGAATTTGAACTCATCGAGCTATAGAAAGACACCTCAGATCCAAAGCCATATAAGCATGTCCTCTCTTGTTGCATCCTCTAGTAGCCTCGTAAAAGCACTGTGAATCATCAATGTTGGTTATACCTTGTGCAATTTTAGAGGCCTTCAATTTCTTATATGTAGTCTGCATAAAATCCACATTTAATGTACAACAAAAACAAAGTGCACATCCATATCTACAAATAATCTATGAACTTTAATTTATATATTAACACATACATAATCAAACTCATATTCCAGAAAACATGTTCCTAGAAAGCAGAAAAAAGAATTTATTCATGTTCTCTGGAGACATGTACCACAATATATATTGGTCACTTACTAAACTCAAGTTTATAACTATAAAACCATTTTTAATTTCATATTGCAACCATTCTCAAATAATAAGTGAAAACTTACAAAAGTGCCTTTCGCTTTAGGAGTTACCCACTTTCCAATCTTGTCATTGTAATTGATCTTCAAAAAAATCTCAAGAATGTTAACACTTCTGCCCAATTACTTTCCCTGAAATAAGAAATATATTCAATCAAGTAAACCTACATTCTAAATGCTAGATCCATTAGTTCAGATCAGCACAAATTACAAAGAAATATTATCACAGGCACTCTAACAAAACAATCCGAGCAGGGATATATACAAATATATTAATTTATATTTATTTGTTATGTATTGTATTTAATATTTTAAATCAATATACATATTGAGTCAGGTTCTGAAGATGCTGGCAAGTACCTCGGGCTTGGCTTTGACTATGCTATCATTGGAGAATAAGGATACTTGTCAGAGGATACTTGTAAGTGATTATGTGCATATTATTAAGTAATTAGTGTTAATTATTAAAAGTAACCCTGTATTTTAGTCTAATTATAAAAGACCATGTTACTTTTGAAAATTACAAAAAGAAAATCCTGAAAGTTTGTTTATAATTTATAAAAGGGTTTACAAAAAGTACCCCGAGATAAAAAGACCCCATTACTTTTGAGAATTACAAAAAGAAAAAGAAGAAGAAAAAAAAAAGGGAAAGTTGTTTCTATTTTTTAAAAGTATTAATTATAAAAAGTACCCTCGAGATTTGACCTATTTCAAAACTAAGTATATATATATATATATATAATATATATATAATATATATATATATATATATATATATATGATTGGGTTCAAATGAGAACCCCGTCATTATATGTGAACCTAGGGACTAATCCTGACCTTAGATCTAATATTGCACAGTGCAATTATATGTCCAAGTTCATTGTGCTTTTTACACAGTACTGTAGTGCTAAAATCAGTCCAGTTTTTTTAATTTAATTATATATATATATATATATATATATATATATATATATATATATATAATATATATATATATATATTACGTTTTAAAACATGCAATATGTATCTTAAATTGTAGATCTTGAGAATGTGATTAATTTGATATATATTTCATTCAAAACGAATAAAATTTGAAAAAGTTATGGTTTGTTGAAGATTTGAGTTTCATTTCAAATTTTTGAATTTGCAGTTTATAGACGAAATTTGCGATGCTTTTTGTATACAATCGTAGTGTTTTTTTTTCTTAATCTATTGTGCTTTCTAAAGAACAATGTAGTGCTCTTTGTAAACGTTGATATATGTCCAAAATATCATTTTTAATTAATTAATGTATTTTTTTACATTATTACCATGCTGACATGTCATGATCTCAACCATCAAGATTATCCAATCTAATGGTCAAGATGAGTCCCTAGGTTCACATATAATAACGGGTTCTCATTTGAACTCAACCCTATATATATATATATATATATATATATATATATATATAGGGTTGGGTTCAAATGAGAACCCGTCATTATATGTGAACCTAGGGACTCATCTTGACCATTAGATTGGATAATCTTGATGGTTGAGATCATGACATGTCAGCATGGTAATAATGTAAAAAAATGCATTAATTAATTAAAAATGGTATTTTCGACATATAACAACATTCATAAAAGAGCGCTGAATTGCTCTTTAGAAAGCACTACGGATAAATAAAAAAAAAGCACTGCCGCTTTATACAAAAAGCATCACAAAATTCATCTACAATTACGGAAAAATTCAAAAATTTCAAAAAAAACTCAAATCTTCAACAAACAATTTTAAATAAAATTTATGTATAATTAAGTAGCAATGGTTTTTTTTCACATATAAATAGTGCT
>BMAC01000453.1:894750-921377 GCA_014905375.1 Phtheirospermum japonicum
TCACTTTCCCCCCAAAGTATTTTTTGTTCCACTTTGCCCCCTGATGTACAATAATTTTCGACGTTGCCCCCCAAACTTTATTTCCGGCGGAATATTCCTTTTAGATTCCATCGGCGGGCAGTTGGGGGGCAAAGTGAAAGAATCTTATAGTTTGGGGGGTAAAGTGCAAAAAATCTTATAGTTTGGGGGGCAAATTAAAATAATACAATATTAAATTTTTGTTTTAAAATTTTATATTTGAAAAACATATATAATTTTTATCTTATACTCACACACACACAAAGTTGTCAATACAATTCCAATTTAAAAAAAAAACCCATAAATTCTCAATTAATATTTATAATTTTCTAAATATAAATATTGTCAATACATCTTTAATATTATTATTAATTATAAACACATGATTAAGTATTATTTAAATTATTAATAATATTATGTAATATTAACAAAATAAAATAAAATTATTTCATTTCAATAATTTCTATATTTTATTTGATAAAAGTGTGATTAAATACTATATTAATCATGAGTACATTATTATATAAGATTATAATTACCGAATGATTAATATAATTAAAACTTGATATTATAAGATTTTAATTATATTAATCATTCGATAATTATAATCTTATATAATAATTAATGTACTCACGATTAATATAGTATTTAATCACACTTTTTATATAAAAATTTAATATTTGTATTATTTTAATTTGCCCCCCAAACTATAAGATTTTTTGCACTTTACCCCCCAAACTATAAGATTCTTTCACTTTGCCCCCCAGCTACCCGCCGATGGAATCTAAAAGGAATATTCCGCCGGAAATAAAGTTTGGGGGGCAACGTCGAAAATTATTGTACATCAGGGGGCAAAGTGGAACAAAAAATAATTTGGGGGGGAAAGTGAAAAAAACTGCATACTTTGGGGTGCAAAAAAAAATTAGCCCAACCCCAAAATATGTGCTGCACTTTAGCCACGTGATCAACAACAGAGTAACAAAAATTAGTTAACCCTAACTGTAGTTAGTTACACAAAGTTGACCCCTAACTACTTTGACACGTCAAAACAGAAAATTAAGAGTTTGTTAATAGTAGGTGTAAAATGATTAGGGATGGTAGTACTTGGTGCTGTTGATGAAAAACTTGGTGCAGTTGCTGAAACGCTTGGTATAATTATTGTATGTTTGCCTTTGGCTTTGCCCTTGCCTCCGCCTCTTTCTCGCCCACCAAAGCTGCCACGATCACTTTTACTTGATATATGTGAAATATTTGGTGTAGTTGTTTTATTTATAATTGAATTTAATAATATTCATTAATTTTCCCTAAAAATTCAATGAACACAAATAAATATTTCTAGTGGAGTAATATTATAAAGGAAGTTAGAAACTCAGAATAAACAGAGTTTTAAATAGAGACTCGTTTTGGTAGGGGCATCATATTACCTCCGTTGAGTTAAACATCCCAGTTTGCTTTAATATTAACAGTAGACTAATTGCATGAGCAATGAGCATCCACATGGATCGCTACTTGGTTTAAATCAAACAATTATATTTACCATTGTCTCGTAAAGGGTTGTTCCCAATTGATAACAATATTACTGTTAATCACTACTGTTGGAATTATAGTTATTATTTATAGTATACTTGAGATTTTTTAGGGTAATAGAAACTTTAAAAAAAAAAAATTGAGACCGAGGAACGAAATCAAGTTTTGAAATTTTGGATGTCATAACTAAAAACTGGTCAAATCTCAAATATGATAAAATATTTATAAGCATTCAAGTATTTGTGCACTTTCAAACAAATTAAACAATTTGCAGTGCAAGGTAAAAGGCTTTAAAAAAAATACAGGGTAAATCAAATCAAATTCTTCGTGGTCACCATTTATTATCAAGAAAAGAATATCATCATCATCAGCTTCAATTTTGCTGTTCCCTCATTTCCGACAAACTATTCCGTTCCCACTATTCAACCCACCGCCGCAATCCACCGTGCTCTCGACCGGCTCAACCAACAGCCCTTCATCATCTTCTTCCTCATTCTTCGAAACGTCAAACGCACCGCATAGCTTACAATCCGTCGCAAAAAGCGATGACGTCCCGTACTTATCCTCTCCCCCGACAACCGGCATCGCGACACCTGGCTTCGCAGGGTTCACGAAATCCGGCTGATAAGTCCTCCCGATAACGCCCTCGACCTTCGACGAGAGCCCGTAAAACCTAAACTGCACCTCTAGATGCGCGAAACAATCATCGGATGGTATACGGTAGTTATGGACCCTATCGTCCTCTTTAGTTATTGGGACCACATTGATCGAAATCTCGGCAACCTCCCGTAGACTTATTAGCACGCCATTCGTAACCGACGTCCGTTCGACCTTGAGTTTGTCGTCCGAGGATGTCCAGACGGACGGGTACGACTCGGGGAGGGCTAGTTCTCGGCCGTCGTGAATGAGCTTGACGTGGTCGGTTTGGTCGTCCCATTTCTCGGCTTTGATTGCCTCGACGGAGAAGGAGTGGGACCCGAATAGGATCCCGAGGGCTTGGATCCACGTGAAGTCACGTTGGCGGCCGGCCGGTCTGAGGCCGATGAAACGGGCGTTGATGTGGAGATTGGGGTCGGAGACTAAGGCGAAGTGCTCGTTGCTCTTGCCGTGGAAGTAGAAAACGATGCCATCGCCACCTATGAAACGGGGGTCGAGGCATGCGGCTCCGGGGCCGTTGCAGTTTGGCTTCCTATCTGGGAAAGTAACCGGGAGAGTCTTGTCAGTGTGATCTGATCGGTATTTGTTTCTATTTTACAAATTACGTAAATCAAGAGGTTTATTTGTAATTTTAATTCATAAAATGATATTTTGGGGTGATAAATACTAATTGAATCGTACCCTTGAAATTCGATCTAATTACAAAAAAAAAAAAAAAAAAAAAAACTTTCAAACTACATAAATACCCTTGGTTATCTTTAAAAATTACAAATATGTCCATGACATCTATTTCTATTTCTATTTTACGAACAAATTTCAAACAATAATTCAAGAAAAAAAATTATTTTATTTGTAATTTGATTAAATCTTAGATGTAGTATTTGTGGTTTAACCTAATTAAACAATAAAAAGAAATTGAAACAAGAATATGAATAATATTTATATAGCAAATGTGCCTTTTCTTACTTTTGCATTCGGCCTTGCATACGGGCGAGTTACAGTTGACGTAACAGGCTTTAGCTTTCGGGTTGCTCGGTTGCTGTGACGGACACTCGCTCGGACATGCGAGTGGCTTAAGGAAACACGGGCTTGTCCTCGTATAGCAAGTTACCGTTCCCACTTTTGCTTGTTGCGCCACCAAACAAGGCAGAGCGATAAGCCAAAGCGCCAAGACACACTTGCTGCTGCTGCTCAAGACCATTTTCACGCTGTTTGCAAAAATCAGATTTTATTAGATTAAATTGTGAAAATAAAGTAACGCTCCTCCTTTCATTATATAGGGTGAAGTAATTTTGACTTCGTCGTCGTCGGTGAAATATTTTAATTACTTTTCTTATATGTGATGCATGCATGTTCTGTCAGAAATTAGATTTTATTTGTTTCCATTGGAATTATGAAACTTATTTTGGATCTTTTATTCGGGAGTGATTTTTTTATTGTTTGGTCAATGCTTATGGGGCTGTACTTAAACTAGTTTTAAAAATTAATTAACTCGTAGTTATTGACTTAGTGTGTCTGGTTAGCAATAGGGAATCACATATTCACATGATAACCGATCCGTGATTGTGGAAATTAATTTATCGCCATTGGCCACATGAATGCTCTTTACAAAATGCATAGTGGGTTTGGTGTGACTTAAAAAGGAAGAAAAAAAACCTCAGAAGTTGACAAAAATTGATGTGGGAATGATTGATGATGCCTGATGCATATTTTATATATTCAATGTCAACGGCATTTTGGATCTTGTAAATTTTACATATAGTGTGTACGCACTAAGTACAGCATCCATCCTTCGAAATATATATTCTAGGTACAAAACACATATCCATGCATGAACTTGTACATTTTGGTCATTTTGTCTCTTAAAACTTTAATTTGAACTAAAATAAAATAAATATGTACTAGTTTTGCTAGATAAATAATTAGTGTTGACCATTTATTTTGTTAAAAATACATTTTTGGCAATGTTTTTCGAAAACATTGTTTTCTTTAGTTATTTTAACCGAAAAATGACAATCAAACTTTCCTTCATTATTTGACCAGTTTTAATAAATTGTTCTCATAATTAAATTTCTGTACCGATCGGCACTAGGTAATGTATCGATCCCAAAAAAAAAAGCGAAAAGGAACAATTGAACTTAAAAACGGTAGCCAAATGGCCAAATATCTATTATCATCCAACCATTATCACCATGCAATGCTCTATATGAATCGATAGTTTGGATCTTCTATTTCTTGCATACAATACATTATTTGGTATTTCAGTTCATTGGATAAATCATGAATGCACATGTGATATCATCTTAGAAGTGCACCTGCTAAATTGAAAAAATAGATGATGACATTAATATATGCTTATGTGAAAACCAGTCATTTTGTGTTGACAATTGTTTCCCCTAGATTCCAGCCTATGTTTCCTCATTTTTCAATTGTCTAACCATGAACATCAATTTAAAATCAAACTATTTATCATATATATACCACTAGGAATAATTTGTACTGCCCTCATGGAAAAACCGTTACTATGCACCTGCAGCTATCATGGGTTACCTGTTCTAAGCTGGCTGCAGTTTCGAAACTTCGAAAAAAGACATGTGGGGTAATTTTACTATTCTGGAATAGAAGTTTTTATCCATTTATGTATTATAAACGGTGTTCTAAAAGGTCCGCCTACAATTCGCTTAAACTCGCTGTTGGGAAACTTATTTATGAGAATTTCCTTATTTTGTTGTTTGTCTTTTTTGTGGTCAAAATAAATTTTGGGAACTAGATTTAGAACTTTATTTATTTCCTTTTATTTGTTTTTGTTTAGGACTTATTTAACTTATTTAACAAGTTTAGAACTCTAGAACTCTTGTCTATTTAAGACAAGATAGGGACACAAGAGAACCTAATCTCTCATACACGGCTTAGAACGACGCAAAGAAAAAGAGAGACGCAGCAAGAGCAAGACAAGAAAAACACGAGGAAGTAAAAGACTTGAGGCAACAATCCAAATCAAGGAGATTTTCGAAATTGTGTAACCAACGGACAAGATCATCACAAGCTTTGCCACAAAACTTGAAGCCACGATCTTAATCACGGAGATCTTTGGAGTTGCGTAACCAACAAAAAAGATCATCATACCGAGACGACAAGTATTTTAGTATCATAGTGTTTGATACGTTTTGTTTTCATATATTACTTTTATCTTTTGTATTGATCTTAAACAATTTAAGTAATATAATTTTCGAATTTGAATACCCAAGTTCGTAAGTACTTTTACTTACGAACGAAATTTAAATTGTTGTGTTCTTCGTTTATTTTTCCGCTGCATATTTTAATTAAACTCTAGTTGATGTTAGTTTCAGTATTGGTTAACACTGAAAGTAACATCATCTACTGATACTTATTTTCAAAATCATAAACCTACGAATTTACAATTGGCATCTAGAGCGGGTTACTTGACGTACTAAGTTTACTGATCCTTATTTTGTAGGATGCTATGGATACTCTGAGGAAGAAGAGCTTGATTGCTACAGAGTACACTGAAGATGACGATGAGGTTGATGGATCTCTTGACGAGTACGAGAAGCTGAGCATTGAGTATGAACAATTATTTTCTAGTTGGGAAAATAAGTACTCAAAGTCAAGGATCTTATTATCAAGGTGGGCAAACTGACTCAAGAAAAGGATGATCAACTGAATATTATTGTCCGTTTGGAGTCGTCACTCACCAAGAAGGATGCTGAGCTAGAACGAGTGAATGCGGAATTGAAGAAGGTCCAAGAAACCCTCACAAACCTCAACAAGGGCAAGGCCAAACTGGATGAAATTTTGGAATCGAATATCCCAGATTGTTCAAAACACGGGATTGGAAACAAACCTGTTCAAAAGTCAGATTCAAGTCAAAAGACGAAGTCGACTAAACGCAGCAAAAGGAGAAGACGGCAATATGTGTGCCATCACTGTGGTGAACCTAGGCACATTCGACCATACTGCTGGAAGCTTATTAGGAAACAAAATCAATTTAAAAGGTCAAAACTGTCTGCTGGGATCCATGACGGTTTTCTTGTTCCTAACACCAAAACCAACACCAAGTTCAAGTAGGCCTGAGTTAAAAAGAACGAAATCAAATGCAACATGATTTATTCCTCTCTGAAGTCTCACATTCCTGGAGCCTGGTACTTCGATAGTGGATGCTCTAAGCACATGAACGGCTTGGAAGATCTTCTCTCGAATATTGTCGAATTTCATGGAGGAAAGGTGAATTATGGTGGAGGTGCAAATGGCCAAATCATTGGCCAAGGAACTCTTCATGTCCATGGTATTGCAAAGTTCGAGAATGTGTTACTTGTTGAAGGCTTAACTTCGAACTTGATAAGCATTAGCCAACTGTGCGATGGTGGTTTGAATGTCAAGTTCACTCATGAAAGGTGCAAAGTCTATGACGAGGACAATGCATGTATTCTCACTGGTCAGAGGACTTCTGACAATTGCTACCAAATCAACGGTGATGTTTTCTACAAGCTATCTCAACTGTGTGATGTCGAGGTGTGGCATCAAAAGTTCGGACATGTCACTTACATGATGATGGAGAGATTGGTCAAGAAGGATGCTGTGAATGGACTATCTAAGCTCAACACTAAAAATATTCCAGTCTGCAAGGCATGTCAGAAAGGGGAACAAGTCAGGGTGCCACACCCACATGTACAAAGCCTCACCACGTCGAATTGCTTTGAACTCATGCACATGGACCTCATGGGACCACTTGAAGTGGAGAGCCTTGGAGGTAAAAGGTATGTTCTGGTAATTGTTGATAATTTTTCTAAATTTACTTGGGTTGAATTTTTAAAAGAAAAATATGAGTCTTTTGAATCTTTCAAAAAACTTGCTAAAAAGTTGTGCGTGCGTTTTGGTGTGAACATAGTTAGGAACAGGTCTGATCATGAAAAAAAATTTAAAAATTTGGTTTTTTCAAACTATTGCTCAAAGGTAGGAATAACTCATAAATTTCCATATCCCATCACCCCCAACGAAATGGGATAGTCGAACGTAAAAATAGATCTCTTATAAAAATGACTAGGACTATGCTAATTTCAAATGGGGTTGCTAAACGTTTTTTGGCAGAAGCAATGAATACTGCATGCCATATAATTAATAGGGTTTAGTTTAGACCGGGGTCTCGTGTTACTCCCTATGAATTATTGTTGGGCAAAAAAACAAATTTGAGTTATTTTCATGTTTTTGGGTGCATTTGTTATGTGCTAAATGATAGAAATCATCTTGCAAAACTTGACTCAAAGAGTGATAAATGTGTTTTCATGGGATACTCTCGAAATAGTCATGCATATAGATTGTTTAGTCTTAGAACGTGTTGCATGATTGAGTCAGTAAATGTCAAGTTTGATGATATGATTAGTGGTTTGAGACTGGCTGAGGATGATGATCTGGTCTATGATCAGAATCCTCAGAAAAATGTTACGGCTGGTGTAGATGAAAGTGCAGGTGTTGAAACTGAAGAAACTGGGGATGTTGGTTTCGGTGACAATTCTAAGAACTTAACATCAAACCCAACACCTACTCAAGCTGCTCCAGAATCAGATTCTGATCCAAATGAGGAATATCCAACTGATCCCATTGACTTACATCAAAGGGATATACCATTAAAAATTCAGAAGAATCATTCTATGATCTAAATCATTGGAGATCTCGATGAAAGAAGTACAAGAAAGCGACAAATAAACTTCAATGAGATGGTAAGGTTTGTTTGCTTGTCTACTAACTGTTCTCAAATTCGAGAATCTTTGTTTCTTTCCATAACAGAGCCCAAGCGTGTAGAGGATTCTCCTAAAGACGAGTTTTGGATAAAGGCCATGCAAGAAGAGCTGGACCAATACACCAGAGATGATGTTGGTATTAGTATTGATAACACCGTATATAGGAGCATGATAGGAAGTCTTTTGTATTTAACTGCCAGCAGGCCGGATATCATGTACAATGTGTGTCTATGTGCTAGGTACCAATCAAATCCTAAAGAGTCACACTTGAAAGCGGTTAAACGAATCATTAGATATGTAGCTGGTACTAGTGATTTGAGTGTTTGGTATTCTAAAGAAACAAGTACTAAACTTGTAGGATATAAGAACTCGGATTGGGCTGGGGATGTTGTGGATAGAAAGAGTACTACAGGGGGTTGTTTTTTCTTGGGTAATAATCTTATCTCATGGTATAGCAAAAAACAAAATTGCATTTCTCTTTCTACAACTGAAGCCGAGTATATTGCAGTTGGAAGTGCTTGTACACAGTTTTTATGAATGAACCAAATGATAGAGGACTACGGTCTACGTAGTAGAATATTGTGCTCTGCAATAATTCATGTGCCATTAATATCTCGAAAAATCCAGTCCAGCACTCACGAATCAAACACATTGAGATAAGGTATCACTTTATTCGTGACTTGGTTGAGAGAAAGATAGTGAGTCCTGAGCATGTAGGGACAGACAATCAGCTAGCTGATATCTTCACAAAGGCATTAGATTACGAGACCTTCTCTCGTTTGAGAAGAGATCTCGATATGTGCATTGTTAGTCCATGTTGGTTTTGATGTTGTGACGCCCAATTCTATCATCAGTCACAACATCTGTATAATTTGCATGCATTTTTTGCTTTCTTTTTCATACATAATCTGAATGCATTGGGTCTGGTTGAAAGTTCAATAAGGTCATGTGTTGTAATAAAAATGGTGACAAAAGGACTAACCTCTTCAATTAGGTGATTCTGAAGCTTTCCCGCAGAAACTGGTTTTCTCACAGGTCCAAAAACAAGAGGTGTTAACAGCAATTGCTGAAGATAAGCTATTTCTCTTCAAATCTATAAAAGGATGAAGAAAATATGGATTACAAAAGGATCCAATCTTTAAATTTCACCTCATTGAGAGATTCTGACGTAGTCATTAACTTGGGTTAAGGGGTTTGTTTTCATTGACTTCACCTAAAGCAATGTTGGTTATAATGTCAACAGTCATGAAAAGCAACACTGATCAAGTCACTAAAACCATAAATTGTATTTTTAACCTTTTTAGGTCATGATTTTTAGGCATCAATTAGGACATTCATACTTTGTGAAGTTGCCTAATTGTTGTGTGTTCTGTTGCTTGCGCTTATGTCTTTCCTAAATTCTCTTAATCGTGTCTTGAATCTTGCTAACCAAGTGTTTCAGTGGTGTTAAAATCGAAGGATTGGACAGGTAATAAGGGTTTGATTTGGTGAGTGAAAAATTGCTTTGCAAAGGCTTTGTTCAACTATGGTGATGGTTTATAAAAATCTAGCTCTATCTCAGTTTTAATTTGTAGTTGAGATTTATGATTTTTATTCACCAAATAAGAGATAGTGGGTTATTTAAGCATAGAGATCCTGTGTCTTATTTTGAGAAAGAGTGAACTTGTTTTAAGGGAAAGACAAATCTTGGGTCTTAAAAGAAGTAGTTGTGAGAGTGGGGGAGTTATTTTTAACTTTACTTTGTTTATCCTCTTCCTACTTCTAACACATACTTTTTATCCAAATTGGGAAGTTAAGTTTATTTTACTCTTTTTGTCTCTCAATTTTACTGCCTACGGCACCCGATCTTGTCCTTTTAGTTTTTTCCAATCTCTTGCAGGATGTCGAACTCTCCATCACCCAGCAAATCCACGGTTATTCAAGTCAACTACTCCTCACCAGAAACAGACAGTGCGTCTGGCTGATAAGAAAAATCCCTCGTTCCAGTCCAAGAAGAAAAGTTCAAAAGTTTGCCCAAAAAGTCGATGTTGGTTTTGGTGTTTCGTCACCAAACCTGACATCACTTACAGTTGCTCCGATTTCATCTCCTAGCTCCAATTCCGATGACTATGATGAAGCTGCGTGTCAAGACGTCAAGATTGAAGACATGGAACCAGTCTCCACAAAATTCTTGACTACTGAAGCTGAGGAGCTGTTTTCAGAATATACTTCTCGTATTGGTTCTGGTGATGGTAACACCAGTTCTAACACCGTTCAGTTTTCTGCTCCAGATTGACCAGATACAGGCTCGAAATGGCACAGTTGTAGGCGCTTCATGACTCATTTGTTGGAGCTCTTTTGATTTCAGAACAAAAAGGGGGAGAAGGTGTAGAGACGTGGCTGAGGAGGGTAGACTCGTACTTATAGTTCAAGCTATTGATTGATTTGTGGTTTGTTTGTTCTAAACAATGTGTATTTGTTTAGGGGAGTTTTAGTTTAGGGGGAGTTTTTAGACCTTTGAACATTTATTGCGCGTGTAGGTTATTTTGTCCAGAAAGGTAAAAGGGGGAGATTGTTGGAAAATTTATTTATGGGAATTTTCTTATTTCGTTGTTTGCCTTTCTTGGGTTCAAAATAAATTAGGGAACTAGATTTAGGACTTTATTTATTTCCTTTTATTTGTTTTCTAGATTGTGTTTAGAATTTTATTTGTTTCCTAGATTGTGTTTAGGACTTGTTTAACTTGTTTACCAAGTTTAGGACTCTAGGACTCTTGTCTATTTAAGAAAAGACAAGGACACAAGAGAATCTAATCTCTCATACACGGCTTATAACGACGCAAAGAAAAAGAGATACGCAGCAAGAGCAAGACGACGCAAGACGAGAAGAACACGAGGAAGTAAAAGACTTGAGACAACTATCCAAATCAAGGAGATCTTCGAAGTTGCGTAACCAATGGAGAAGATTATCACAAGATTTGCCACAAGACTTGAAGCCACAATCTTAATCACGGAGATCTTTGGAGTTGTGTAACCAACAAAGAAGATCATCATACCGAGGCGACAAGTATTTTAGTATCATAGTGTTTGATATGTTTTGTTTTCATATATTACTTTTATCTTTTGTATTAATCTTAAACAATTTAAGTAATATAGTTTTTAGGTTTGAATACCCAAGTTCGTAAGTACTTTTACTTACGAACGAAATTTAAGTTGCTGTGTTCTTTGTTTATTTTCTCGCTGCTTATTTCAGTTAAACTCTGGTTGATGTTAGTTTCAGTGTTGGTTAAAACTGAAAGCAACATCATCTACTGATAATTATTTTCAAAACCATAGACCTACGAATTTACACTCGCCTAGGTTTGAGGAATGCTTCGCCTTGCGAAAAGCTTGGAAATGACATTCAACTTAAAGTTGACCGCCTCGTATATATGTAATATGTACTTTTTTATTGTGTTTTAACTATGTTTCTTTATTTATTTTTGTTAAATTCAATATTTTTAATATATTCACACTACAAAAAAAATAGTATTTTAACGAGAGGAACACTTAGGACAATAATGATTTCGGTATTTTCGAGAGAATTACCGAAGACATTACTAAAGGTTTGTGCCTTTGGTATTACTCTCTTCAGTAAATCCTTCGAAAACACAGCGCCAATGTTTACCGCTATAATTACCAAATGTAATATCGAAGGCTTTTCGAGGGTATCATTACCGAATGAATTTACCCTTCGTAAACACCGAAGTGACATATATCCCCTCGGAAATTACCGAAGGAAAATTATTCCCTTCGGGAATTTCGAGGGGAACTTATCCCCTCGGTTTGTTTGAGATTAAAAAAATCCAAATAAATATAATATCTTAAAAATAAATCATATCCTATCATTTTAGGCACATGCCGTTTAATTTGACTAATAGTAACAATTCATGAATTTCGATATTAATTAATTAAAAGCCCGTGCATAGTACAATTTAACTACATAGAGAAATGTGGGCGATAGAGATCTTGAGAGAGAGACCTTATTACACTTGAGTATTATTTTGACATCAGCATTTTTCTCCCAAGCTGCAGCTCAAGTTTCCAAGCAATACTTACAATAAATAGCTACCACATTTTCTTCCAGAATTTTCAATTAATCGATGATTCACAAATCACAATTGTTGTTCTAATTTTAAATTTAATTAATGTTCTGTTTATTTATATATATATATATATATATATATATATATATATATATATATATATATATATATATATATATATATATATATATATATATATATATATAATTCGTTCGTCCTAAAAAGACCGATATTAAAGGTGCCTTATCCTTTCATTTCCATCACATATGCTCCCCTTTTTAATACTTTGATTACCTTGAATGGTTAGATAGAGCCTCCAAAAAATTTCTACCGTTGCTTAAAAGTAGAAGAAAAATATTGTCATCTCATCTCACTTTTGTCATGAGATCTTTTTTGGCCAGATTCTTGAGATTACCATGTCCAATATAACCATATCCAATAAACAAAGAACGTCACGTGAGGTCATAGGTTTACTTCTGCTACCCTACTAAATGGACCAATGTTTCTGTAAAAAAAGTTAATTGCCAATATCATACCCCCAAAACAAATATTAGAAAATTAATAAAAATCTCAGCGCATTATCGCTTCACAACTGTTCAAAATGTATAACAATCGATATGTACAACTGTTCTATTTTTTCGATTCTTTTTAATTAAGAAAATCGAAAGGGTCGTATTCCCCTTGAAAAATTACCGAATGAATCTAATTCCCCTCGAAAAATTACTGAAGGGAAATAAAGTCCTTTGGTAATATACAAGGGGAATTAGTTCCCCTCGGGTTTTTTAAATTAAAAAAATACAAAAAATATAAAAGGAATAAAAATAAACCATAACCTATCATTTTAGGCACGTAGGGTGGTTTTGACCTGGTCTCTCTAGAAAAATATCACTGAACATGTGCGTATTTACACATGTCGTGTAATTCAACCAACAACCAAGATTCTATCGATCTATCAACTTTTTAGGTTAAAAACGCAAAGCAATGATGCGTCGTGGTTTTTTTGAAGGTACCACAAGGTGTGTTTTATTGTTATAGAATCACGAAAACTGGTAATTGATCGATAAATACCCCTTTTCTATTTTTTTTTTAATTTTTTTCAATTTTTCTTTATTTTAAATAAAAATCTGAAAAAAAATAGAAAAAGCGTAAATATAAACCATATCCTATCATTTTAGGCACGTGGGGGTGGTTTTACCCGGTCTCGCTAGAAGAATATCACTGAACATGTGCGTATTTAGACGTGTTGTGTAATTCGACCAACAACCAAGATACGATCGATCGATCAACTTGTTAGGTTAGCAACGCAAAGCACCGAAGCATCGTGATTTTGTGAAGGTGCCACGAGGTGTGATTCGTTGTTATAGAACCACGGGAATTGGTAATTGGTCGGTAAATACACATTTTCTATTTTTTTAATTTAAAAAAATCGAGGGGATCGTATTCCCCTCGAAAAAAATTGAAATTTTCCCCTTTGGTTTTTTTTAAATTAAAAAAATCAAAAAAACTGAAAAAAAATACAATAAGCGTAAAAATAAATCATATCCTATCAGTTTAGGCATGTGGAGGTGGTTTTGACCCGGTTTCGATAGAAAAATATCACTGAGCATGTGCGTATTTACACGTTCTTTGTAATTCGACCAATAACCAAGATACGATCGATCGATCAATTTGTTAGGTTGGAAACGCTAAGCAACGAAGCGTCATGATTTTTTAAAGGTTCCACGAGGTGTGTTTTGTTGTTATAGAACCACGAGAATTGGTAATTGATCGGTAAATATGCTTTTTTATTTTTTATTTTAATTTTTTTTTAATTTAAAATAAAAATTCAAATAAAAATCAGAAAAAATAGAAAAAGCGTAAAAATAAACCATCTCATAACGTGGATGGTTTTGACCCAGTCTCGCTAGAAAAATATCACCGAACATGTGCGTTTTTACACGTGTCGTGCAATTTCGACCAACAACCAAAATAAGATCGATCGATCAACTTGTTAGGTTGGAAACGCAAAGCAATGAAGCATCGTGATTTTGTGAATGTGACACGAGGTGTGTTTAACGTATATGGTATTTTGTAGATATTGTTTACATGTTGTGATTTATTGGTTGATATATACGTCTGTGATCACGTGGTTTACGGCGCCGACCGTGATTTATTAATCCACAATATAATTTTTCTATATACACTCAAACAATATACCATAGACTCATTTGGGATTCAGTATTGAATAGAGAATTTGATACTAAATCTCAAATTATCGACTTATTTGGACAGTTTGAGATGTGATTGTAATATGGCTTATCTTATCTATATGTGTTTTTTTTGTTGATTATAAAATTTTTGATTCAATAGCTCTCTTTTGTTCTCAGGTGCACTGCAATATATATGTACTTAGAGAACTAAAGGAAGATGCTGCCAAAGTTTTTAATCAGCAAAAATTCATATACTAAGACGCTTCATTACTGGAAAATCACATTTTCGAATGGATAGGGCCCTTACAAAAAATTCAATCATTTTCTAGCCACTCTCATGATGTCTATTTTTCAATAAATCAATATAACAATTGTATAATGATAATTGAGTTCCGATTGTAGTTGTATGTACAAACGAATCGTCAATGGCTTTTTATCCTCACAATTCGTGGATGGAGTCGAGATTTTTATTAAATTTGCTCAAGCACATTCCGCCCATAAGGATGTAGAGAGGCTGAAGTGTCCTTTTAATCATAGTAGATGTAGGAATAATAGGTTTCTTGACATTAATGAGATTAAGTACCACTTGGTTAGATACGGATTCGAGCTGCATTACTATATATGGATTTACCATGAAGAAAGCTAGCCCGTCACCTCTGGACGCCATCACGATTTTCACGCTGGAGGACCCTCTTACACTTCTTTTGAAGAATCATCAAATGCGTAAATTAATATGGTTCAAGATATAGCTGGTCTCGATTTTGACGTGGTTGACGATATGGGAGAGTCGCCGAACCCTGAAGCTCAAAAATTTTAAGACATGTTGAAAGTTGGAAATCAGCCATTGTATCTGGGATGCGAGGTACATACTCAGTTGTCATTAGTTTCCCGTCTCATGAATTTGAAATCAGAGAATCACACGTCTCAGAAATGTTTTGATCAGTTGGGTGAATTAATTAAAGAGATTGTACCAAAAGACAATCTCGTACCCGATAACTTCTACAGCAGTAAAAAGTTGTTAAGGGGTATGGGCTTACCGGTCAATCTGCAAGAATAACTGTATGTGTACTGGAGAGCCGATTCTGATTTGACAGTCTGCAAATTTTGCAATGAACCTCGGTTTAAATCCATTTCTCAAGGCAAAACAAAACGACAGAAGGCTCGCGTCGCGTACAAGAAGATGTAATATTTTCCATTAACTCCTCGTCTACAGAGGTTGTATGCATCTAATGCTACAACAACAAAAGCAAAAGATATGAGGTGGCATGTTGAACACGTGGTTGAACATGATGTTATGCGCCACCCATCCGACTCATAAGCTTAGAAACATTTCAACCAAACTCATCCAGATTTCGCGGCTGAAACTCAAAACGTGAGATTGGGTCTTTGTATAGATGGTTTTCAACCATTTGGAAGTTTTGGCGCACAATATTCATCGTGGCATATCATAGTTACACCCTATAACTTGTCTCTGTGGATGTGCATGAAAGAGATGTTAATGTTCCTCGGCATTCTTATACCAAGGCCAAAGAATCCGAAAGACAAACTCGATTTATTTCTACAAACTCTAATCGACGAACTGAATCAGTTGTGGATGGTGGGGGCTTCCTCATACGATATATCTAAAAAACAAAATTTCTAATTACGATCAGCCTTTACGTAGACAATTATTGATTTTCCTTCGTATTCTATGTTGTCCGGATGGAGTACGGCCGATCAAACAACTTGTACTTATTGTATGGAACGCTCAGACACCTTCACTCTTAAGTGCAGCGGGAAGCAAGCGTGGTTCGACAGTCACCGAAAATTTCTTGAATGCCATTTTCGAAAAGATAAACGGCGCTTTCAAAAAAGAAGATTTGTCGATACTCCACCGCCGAACGTCTGCTCAGGGATAGAATCTTTGGTAGAGATGGAAACATTGGGGCTTCTGAAAGTCAATGAACTAGATGCAGCACTCGTTAATGCACAAATTTCCAAAATGTCTGGTTGGATAATAAAAGCTTCTTTTGTGATTTGCCATATTGGAGGAAAAATATAATTCGCCACAATTTAGATGTTATGCACGTAGAGGAAAATGTGTTTGACAATGTTTTTAACACGGTAATGAATGTCAAAGGGAAGACCAAGGACACGCTTAAATCAAGGGAAGAGTTGAATGAGTATTGTAATCGTTCGGAGCTGGCGCTAAAAGGATCAGGAAAGTATCTTAAAGCCTGTTACACACTTTATAAACCTTCGAAAGCTACATTATGTGATTGGGTTAAATCACTTCAATTCCCAGATGGATACGCATCAAGCTTGGGGCATTGCGTCGACAAGAAGGAATTGCGTTTGATTTGGATGAAAAGTCATGATTGTCATGTATTCATGCAAATGTTGATACCTATAGCCTTTCGTGAACTGCTTCCTTCAAATGTGTAGAAGGCTCTAACCGAATTGAGCCTGTTTTTCAAGGATCTCACGTCAACAATCATCCGCACCAAAGATATGAGTCGTCTAAAATGTGACATTCCGTTAATATTGTGTCAACTAGATCCCTCCAAGTTTTTTTGACTCAATGAAGCATCTGCCTGTTCATCTTGCGTATGAAGAAAGAATTACTGGCACAGTGCAGTATAGATGGATGTACCCATTTGAGAGGTATCTTCGCAAACTAATGAATAGTGTGAAAAATAAGCCGAGGGTTGAAGGGTCGATAGCAAAAACATATCTGGTCGAAGAGGCATCAACTTTTAGTTCGTACTATTTTGAAGATCATGTTTTAACTAATAGAACAAATTTGCCTAGAAATGACGACGATCAGGATGGTGTAGATGACGTTGATGAAATTTCTTCGATCTTTAAAAAATATGGGGAGACCTTTGGTACAAAAGGAATAAGATTCCTAACCGAATCAGAATACAAAGCCGCAAGGATATACGTTTTGCTAAATTGCAAAGAGGTCCAAGAATATGTTAGGTACGAATACTCTTTTTAATTTCTACTGTAAATGTATATGTACTAATACTTTTTTACTCAATTCTCTAACAAATGATGTAGTAGTTACATGAAGAGCATTAAAAGTCTCTAACCAAGTCTTACTGATGATAGGCTCAACGAAAAAGTGGAAAATGAATTTGTCAGTTGGTTCAAACATTACATAAGATGTTCGATACCGAGATGCATATCATTTAATTACCGTATGTATTTATCTAGTATATTTTCTAAATTAAAAATGACTCTTCAACGTCATAAGCTAGAGATCGATCGAATAATGTGATCGACGTGAACATTAGGAGCCTAGCAGAGGGTCCATCACGATGTGTGAAAACGTATACTAGATGTAAGATAAATGGTTATAAATTTCACACAATCGAGCACGGATCTAACAAATCAACATCGAGCAGTGGAGTATGCATTAAGGGGTCAAACTATGGGGCAATCGAGTATGATTATTATGGCCGTCTCATAGAAATTGTGTAGCTCGAATACATCGTCCGAATGGAGAAAAACACACTATTGTTCAAGTGCGGCTGGTTTGATCCAACTCCTACAGGAACAAAAGTTCATCCATATTATAAGCTTGTAGATATCAATCATAAGCGTAGGTTCAATCGATAAAAACCTTTCGTACTTGCTGCCCAAGCTATGCAAGTATACTATTGTGCGTACCCAAGTTTGAAATGAGACAAGATGAACTGGTGGGCAACATGTAAAATCAAGGCGAGATCAAATGTTGAGTTTATCGAGCCTCTGCCAGAGCAATCATTTCAAGAGGAAGCTATAGATACACGCAATCCAATCCAACTGGACGATATCAATTTCCAGTTGCACAACCCCAATGATAATGACGTGGATGAACTTGGTGACGAGGCAGATGATGATGCAGAAGAAGTGTTATTCAACGATCAAGATACATATCAAGACACAGGCGAAAATGAGTTTGGTGATAAATTTAATAGTGAAAGTGTCAGTTCAAATGATTATTTTGGTTGAAATATATGTAAACTGTTCATATTGTAAAATGCTCTTATTTTAACTAATTTATTTATGTTTGGATTTATAAAATGGTTGATATTTATATTGGCATTTTGTAAAATGCTCGTATTATATATAATTTTATCAAATGATGAGAGGTCATGGACGTGGATCTAGCCTAGGTGTCGATCGGATATGGGATCGGCTAATCATTTAAATGATTTTGATGACGATTACATGGGCATTGGTACTGATCATTTGGCCCAACCATAGATACCACCACACCGACACCGACACGACCGATGTGGGTACATCCCGATAGGACTTAGGCCCACCATAGAGGCGATACCTTGTTTATATCGATGGGAAGAAGTAAGTAAATTAATAATTTTAAATTTTTAATCATCATTATTATTAAATTATATTTGTAAGCACACATACAATTACAGGCTACATAGCAGGGAGGTCAGACTGACCAACATGTTCTGGGAGATCATGGAGAAGGAGCTCCATCCCGCCAGGTGGCAGTTTAAGGCAGTCCCAGAGGAGACTCGTCAATTATGGTGGGACATGTTTCAGGTAATTATTATTTTGGGTCCAAATTTATTATCTTTATCGTAACTTGAGAATCATGTATCAATTGAATTATAATTATTATTTTATTTTATTGGAGATCTGTTATTGGGACACAGATCTGTATACTCCACGGAATATACAGATAACATTTCTCCACACGATGCAGGACAAGTATGGAAAGTGGCTGAACGAGTATAAAAAGTATCATGATACTAATAATGGTCAGCCACCGAGAGTCATTGATGAGAGGGTTTGGAGGTAAATGTTATGTCGCCTTTTATTATTAAATTAAAATTTTTTATTATTACAAGTGATTTATATTTTATATATCTCATGCCTTTGAACTAGGGTTTGGAACGCTGAGTGGGATAATCCTGAGAATAGGAGGAGGTTCGAGTCGTGTCATATCAACAGGAGGAGCGAGCCTGCTGGTCTGGGTACTGGGATGTCGAAGCATGGGAAGGTCTAGATCTACGGTCGATTATTCTTATGATATCGTAAGTATACGCACAAGAAGGACGATGGCACGTAAATCGATATGAGATCCAGTAATACTAATATGAGTTTCTTTCTTATTTAACTTGTTCTTTGGTTTTAGGCAAAGACTTGTGTTAGGCCAGATTAACGGGTCATGACCCGTTAGGCCATTTGACCCGATATTATAATGTATTGGTTTTTGTACTGTGATGTATTGGTTTTTATACTATAAAGTATTAGTTTTTCATAAATCTCTGAACCGTGCTATGATGTATTGGTTTTTTGTACTGTGATGTATTTATACTATGATGTATTGGTTTTTGCACTATAATGCATTGGTTTTTGCACTATAATGTATTGATATGAAATTGTGGTCTAACGGATGATCCGTTAGTCCGGCCTAAGAAGAGTGTTGCCCTTGGTTTTAATGTAGAATTTACTAACGAGTTGTATTTCAGGAGAAGTACGACCGACGTCTGGATGAGGCACGTGCATCTTCACAGGATCCAGATAACGAGGTTGACTCTAACCTTATTTATCTCGACGTCGTCCAGTCGGGTAAGAGCCAACATTACGGCACCGGCTTGTTCGGGAAGTTGGTGGCTGCTACGAAGGGTTTTCGAGCCAGTTGTACTTCCTCCTCCTCCTCCCAACAGGATATGACTCACGTGAGGGAGCTCGAGGCACAACTCCAGGCACAGAGGGAGGAGTTAGAGGCCACGAGACGAGCTCAGCAGGCGATGGAGCAGCGATACAACAAGTATGAGCTACTACGTGAGTAGCAGCGCCAGGAGCAACATCAATTTCAGGCGCAGATAAACGCGCAAATGGCCGAGATGTTAGCTCGATTACAGCAGTACCTACCGCAGCCTCCCCCATCATAGGACTATCGAATATTATTATAAACTTCTTACTAAACACTTTTGTGGAATTGTAAATTTTTAAATATTTATATAATAATTAGTTTATTTATTTGACTGTTTATTAATGACTTTTTTTAAGTTTTTGGGGTATTTTAATAAGAAAAACAAGGATTAAAATTAATAATTAAAAAAAGAAAATATTCCACTCGGAAAAGACCGAGGGCAAACATACTCGGAAAAAATGAGGGCCAAATCCCCTCGGTTTTCTTTTTTTTTAAAATATTATTTTTTTTAAATATTTTTGAGGGGAACCTCCCCTTCGGTGTTTCCGAGGGGACATGCCCTTGGTTTTTCCGAGGGTAGCTTGCCCTCAGTTTTTTTGAGGGTAGATTACCTTCGGTATTTTCGAGGGGTATTGCCCTCGGTTTCTCCAAGGGCTCGTCGCCGTCGATTTTTTCGAGAGCAGGTAGATTTTGAGCCCTGTAAACTACCGAAAAAATACACCTTTGGTAATGCCCTCGAAAGATTTTCTGAGGGCGAAATTCCCCTTGGAAAAATTTACTAGTAGAGGGTTTTTCCGAGGGTCTATTTTCATTGGTTTTGCCCTCGGTAAAAGGATTACCGAGAGCTTTTTGTTTATTACCAAGGATTTTGCCCCTCGGTAAAACACTATTTTTTTGTAGTGTCATTTTAAATTCAATTGTGTGGAATTGTTACCGAATTAATAATATTAATTAATATCTTAATTTTAAATATTTTAAAAACTATTTTTCCATTAAAAAATTAAAAAAATCTTTACATGTTGTATTTATTTACTTACATATAAATAAAAAATTATTATAATAATATAAAAAATAAAAATGCTTTTGTCACCTAGGTTTCGCATAGTTACACATACACTAGTGCAGGAAGATGGATTTAAGCCTCTAAAAACTAATATGTTGCGGTATTTACATCAAAATCGCCACATAATCAGTAAAATAAAAAATAAAATAAAAGGACGAGAGGCGGTTTTAATGTTAACTGCCACAAATAATCATGTAAGGGGAAACTAGTGTCCACCGGGTGGCGATTTTTAAATTTAACCGCATTTAAAACACAAAATTTATGCGATTTTTAAATTAAAAAAAACACACTTAATCTTGTAAAGAAAAACCACCCCTAATTAACTAAGAAAACAAACCACAGTTAACCATCCCGCACAGTGAAAACTCAAAATCCTCAGCCCTAACTCCGTCATGCTCCTCCGTTGTCTTTGCTCTGATCCTCCATTGTCACAAAAGTCGTATATTTCTACTCCTTAGCTGATGTGCTCGTCTCTGCCCTAGTTGCTCTCAATAAAACACTTCTACCGTAATTGTACTCTACAAACTCGTTGCCGCCATTTTCCAGTCACCTCGCCCGTCGCCGCTGCACCGTTGTTCAATTAATATATTGGTAAGATTATCTTTCTTAGGATAATTGTGTCCAACCTAATAAGATTTCAGATCTATGCAACTTGTTTCTATGATCTATATTTCTTTTTTCTTGAGTTTTCATTTTCATAGGAACCCTAGAGACTTCAGATCTAAATGTTTATGTGATTTTGTAATGAATACGGTTTAATTTATGTATTTTTATTTTGAATGGTACTATTTTTAATTACAACCCTTAAATGTACATTGGAGATGTTGTTCAGTGAAACTATGATCTTAGAGGAGTCAAGAATACGTCCTCCTCTTTTCTGTTCAAAAGTATTTGATGATCTATCTTATTTTATTCGTGAATTTTCCTCTTATGATAGAATAATAAGTGGTTACACATTTTTTCAATTTGTTATCATCGAACTTGCACCGGATATCTAAATGTTTATACGATTAGTTCTGTTTTTGCACTGGATAAATAAGTGCCTAAATTTTGATTTTTTTAAGTTACGTCATTCTACCTGTAGTCATGTCACTGCATGCGTCAAATCCTGCTCGATTTCTGTTAGATACTCTAATGATTTTTTCTGTATATTTTGTGAGTACTCTAAAGTTGTGTATTGACTCGAGATTTTATGAAGTAAGTTTATAAATACTATTTCTAAGTTTTTAATTTTTTTTATCATACATGATATATCTAGGAAGAAAGAGCTTTTTCTATTTTCTTTATTTCATCTTTTGGTAGTCCGATATGCAAAATATTTGTGTAGGAATCAAGTTAGAAAAATGCAATTCTAAAATTCAAAACAATAATTATACCGATAGCTCTCACTGTTTTATTTTAATGCCACAGGAAGCTTTCGTAGTTATTAAATGCTGAAATATGGTACTCTCTCTGTCCCGTTCTATCTGTCGCAATTTGGAAAATCTTTTGTTCCGTTCTATCTGTCGTATTTATATTTTCGAGAGATAATCATTGTTACTTTTTACTTTCCCAATAAAAAGTAAAGGTTACTTTACTACTTTTACCTCTACCTTTATTATTTCACAGTTTTAATTATTTTAAACAAAAGAATATTATGGTCATTTGATACCTATGATTATAACACCAATCATCTTTTTAAATTTCCGTGAAATGGTTAACTGCGACAGATAGAATGGGACGCAGGGAGTATATCCCATTGCCTCAGTATTTTGTCCTTATGCCTGGCTAACAGCAAATGGGCTCCAAACTTTGTGGTTGCAATTGGACCATGTAATTGAACCTAACAAGGGTTCCAAGTCAGAAGTTGTTGTAAGTATGAATGTCACTTGAAAGCTTAGTTAATAACATTTTTCATGAAGTGCAGTTTATTTGGCACCACTTGAACCTGCATACTACCAGGAGCCTCCGCAGTGGCCGTGTAGGTCGAATATACAAACTAAGAGATTAAGAACCCACAAGAACAATAAGTAGTATTTATGTGTGAGATTTTATTTTTTTTATGCTCTTATCATTCTGTTTGCAGGTTCATTTTCTCTTATAATCATGAATATTTTTTGTTCTCTTTGGGATAATTTCATGTCTTACCAAAGTTCAACTAGTTTCCCTGTAGAGATTTGCCATACAAGCAGCTGGAAGGAATTATATCCCCTAACATTTCTACACTTGATAGTATAAAAAGAATGTAAGTCTCTTTTTGTTATTCAATAGTGTCAATTCTAAAACTCAATACTTCTATGTATTCTTTTTATTTCTCTCTATATTATTTTTCTTTTAGTTAAATTAAGGGGTGATTGAAAATTTAACAGTTGAAGTTTAGCCTAATTACAGAAAACTCAGTTATTCGTTTTCATTGAGAATATAGAATGTTATGAGATTTTATTTAATTGAATTTGTAATGATATGATTTTTGAATTTATAATAGGATTTACTTTTGGTTGATATTGGTATAAGATTGTATATAAGGGCTAATTGTTGTCCACTTTCCAATTTTGGACCAAGATATTGTCCACTATCAAAACACATACACGAAATTGGCAAAATCATCAAAAAAATGTAAAAAATTATCCTGATCGGGCCCGAATGCTGATGTGGCGTGATTATTTATTCTCTTATCATTTTTTCTTTATTCTTAATAATTAAATGAAAAACAAAATTATCATTTACTAATTTTGCCCTTTTTCCTTTTTTATGTATTTTTTTCTCTTTTTTTCTGTTCGCTTTTTTCTCTTTTTATTCTTTCAGTTTTTACTTTTCTATGTGATGATCGATGGATGTATATTTCAAGAATCCCCAAATACATGTTCCACAATAATTGTTCAATTGAAGTTCCCTAATTACATCCCATTGCCTTCACTCAAATACGCACACACACTGCGCATAGGTGGCGCGCAGCGGTGGAGAGATCGAGCAAGTAGGCGGCAGTGTGAGGAGAGCACGCGGCGGAAGAGGCAGCGCAGAGGGCTGGCGCTAGCTTCACGGTTTTAGGTTGTGGGCTAAGTTTCCATCTCGAATCTGAGTCGGTTTGGTTGGTCGGAGCTCAGGGCATTCATGGCTATGGCAGTTGGTCCTCGGTCTTGTCATAGGGTGGGGCATCCTATGGCAAATTGAAAAGGGTACAATACCAATACTACGCGGTAGGCCGGAATAGAAGACGAGCTACACTGCGAATCGGAGGGCTCGGTCGAGCCAGATTCTACTAAAACGACGTCGGAGAAGCACGGTGTGTTTGGCCTGATAATCGAATTAGGTCCGGCGGGCCCGGGCCCGACCGACAGCAGGCGGAGGAAGTTGACTTTGGACTTGAGGTCGTCGATCTCGCGCTTGAGCTCCTCCTCCGTTTCACCGGCCTCCTCGTAGCACTCGCGGCACGTGCCGGGATCTCGATCGCCGTCGTGCATTTTTTTGTGTCACTGCAGTTGTGCATTTTTTGTTTAATTAAGATTTATAATTACTATTTTGATGATTTATTTTTTATAGTAATTGTGATTTTGTTTTCATCTGAATTTTTTCTTCTGATCTCTTGTTGAATTATCATATGGTTGCTGTGAAAACACAGAGATTACTTATTGGTTCAATCTAGTATTAATTACATGTATATGTTGGACTCAACTATGATACGATATCTTATATCTATATTACTATTATTTATTTTGTCATTATCTCTTAATCCTCACCGGAAATTGGCAAAAGAGTTGTGGTTAACTGTTATTCAAATGGAGAAAGGGGAAAAGAAAATCTTGGAAATTTTAATCAAGGCGAGAAGCAGATAGGAAGGAAAAAGGACAAAATTGGTAAATGATAATTTTGTTTTTCATTTAATTATTAAGAATAAAGAAAAAATGATAAAAGAATAAATAATCACGCCACATCAGCATTCGGGCCCGATCGGGATAATTTTGTACATTTTCTGATGATTTTGCCAATTTCGTGTATGTGTTTTGATAGTGGACAATATCTTTGTCCAAAATCGGAAAGTGGACAACGTATTGGACCAAAAAAGAAATTTTCCCTATTCTTTTTATTTCTCTCTATATTATTTTTCTTTTAGTTAAATTAAGGGGTGATTGAAAATTTAACAGTTGAAGTTTAGCCTAATTACAAAGTCTTAGCTATTACATCCCATTGATACTTGAATTTGGCCAGATTACAGAAAACTCAGTTATTCGTTTTCATTGAGAATATAGAATGTTATGAGATTTTATTTAATCGAATTTGTAATGATATGATTTTTGAATTTATAATAAGATTTACTTTTGGTTGATATTTGTATAAGATTGTATATAAGGGCTAATTGTGCTGAAAATGGAGTCTGGGACAAGAGGACTGATGAAACAAACTTATCTCTTTTAAATGAAGAAAGGAGGCTGTCTAAGGGACAACCACCTAGGAGTGATAAGTAAATTAGAGGCGGTTTGTAGCTGAAACCGCCTCCCCTCCCGATATCTTTATTTGCGGCGGTTCATATTTAAGAATCGCCTCCTAACATTTTTAGTCGTGGCTGTTCAAACCGCCGCCGGATTGGCATGGACTATTTGCGTCGCCTCGATTAGAGGCGATTCAAAACTATCTCTAAAGGTTGTTTAAAACCCCCTCTAATCACTATTTTTTACTAGTGACCTTCTAAGATATTAGGCTCGACCTCGCCTTCTCAATATGCCTCACGCCTTTTGGAATCTTGATTATAAATTGAATAATTTAGTGTTGTCGAACCTTGTGAATGCGAATCCAGAAATAAAATGATGTATTGAGAAAAATACACATAAAAAAAGGAATGAGTGGCTTTGGTTTTTGGATAGAATGGTTACAATATCTATCTAAAATTTCCAAAGACTATATATTTAGTCAAGAAAATGACCCTGTAGAAGCTAAAAGGGCTATTTGTGTTCAGTTGAAACCTGTTCAATTTGAACATACGGAGGTGAATTTATTTTATAGCTAGATTAACACCACGATAGACTTTCAAGTTCAGTTCATTTTTCAGGTTTTGTATGGTTAGCATTTGGGATAACTTTTTTCATCAGAAATCTTCCTTAATCACCTAACAAATATAATTTTCACGTTTACTATACATTTTTGTTATATTCCTAAACTACGTATCTCAGGAACTTTCTCAAAGCTAAGAAAATTTTCCTAAAACACATATCTCCTAAACCATAGCCCACCACCACCACCACCAGCGTCGTCGCCTTCCACCACCGCCCCGCCTGCTCCAGCGCCCGTCGTCAACCACCACCGCCGTCGCCGTCTCGAGACAAAGTTAGTTTTATTGCTATTAATTTTTAATTTGGAATTAATTGTTAATATTTTTTTATGTTTGTTTATTGTTATTATTTGTTTAATTACTATGAAGTAATTGTTATTATTTTTTGATGTTTGTTAATTGTTATTATTTTTTAATTATTATGAATTAATTTTTAATTGAATAAACCCACTGTTTTAAAAACCGGATCGGACCGGCCGGTTCAACCGGTTAAACCGGGAACCGGCCATTGACCCGGTCCGATCACACCTATAAAACCGTTTTAGCGGTTAAACCGGCCAAGAACCGGTCAAAACCGGTTAAACCGCTGAAAATCGGCAAAAAAAACGGTTGAACCGGTCAAACCGTTTTTTATGTGCAAAATATTGTGTATGATTCAACTAAATTGGC
>BMAC01000453.1:939053-964093 GCA_014905375.1 Phtheirospermum japonicum
AACCACATGGATTGGGCTCACCCATTTGCTGTCGGAGATGGCGAAAATGATTCCTTCGTCTTTAAGCTTAAAAATTTCTTTCTTAACCACCTCGTAAAGCGTTGGCATCAGTCTCCGTTGACTGTCCCTCACAGGCCTTGCATCGGGTTCCATCTCGATTCTATGCATGCAAGTCACGGGGCTTATGCCTTTGATGTCGCTGATGCTCCATCCAATTGCCTCCTTGTGGTTGCKTAACACCGCAACTAATTCTTTATCCTCGTGCTCCGACAAGGCTGAGTATATGATGACTGGTTTTGTTTTGTTGGGCTCGAGGAAAACATACTTCAAGTGGCTCGGTGGTGGCTTTAACTCCATCTTTGGACCAAGTTATGGTCTTCGTCGATCTCATTCAAATCTATCTCTAATATCTCGGCCACCCTGTTCAAAAATTCCGTGTCGTCCTCGACGCTCAACTCATCTAGCACGGTGATCCCCTTTAGCTCGTGAACACAAGAGGCAATCGGGTCCACAAACGAGAAATCTTCATTCATGTATGGCGAAGGAGTGTTGTGGATATCTTTCAGCGAGAATGTGACTGTCTCCCCCATCACGGACAAGGTCATCCTCCCTCTGTGTACGTCAATCAGTGTACGAGAAGTGGACATAAATGGTCGACCAAGAAAAATAGTATGCTCAGTGCCCTCCTTCGGAACCTCGCCGACATCTAGTATGACGAAATCGACTGGAATCACAAGCTCGCCAACTTGAACTAGAACATCCTCGACTATGCCAAGTGGTTGTCTAATTGATCGGTCCGTTAATTATAGCCGCATCGTCGTTGGTCTCATTGTTCCCAAATCAAATTCCTTATAAAGGGAATAAGGCATCAAATTGATTCCCGCTCCAAGGTCAAGCATGCCTCGTGCTGTCTGTCCGTTTCCCAAGGTGATGGTTATGCAGAAACTTCCCGGGTCTCTTTCCTTTTTGGGTAGAGGCCCTTTGCATATGGCGCTCACCTCCTTCGTTAATTTAACTTGCTGAAGAGTCTCGAGACGCTGTTCCCTCGCAACTAATTCCATGAAAAATTTCACGTACGCGGGCATCGTCTTGATTACGTCCAACAGAGGAAGATTAATGTTGACGTTTTTGAAGGGGAGGTCAAAAACTTGAAGGTGTATGCGACGTCGGGACTTCCCTTTTAACGAGAGGGTACTTGATTCGGGGACTTCCCTGATCAAGTACCCGAATCTATATTCCCCGAATTAAGAACAGATGAGTCAAAAAAACTGATCATCCAGCGACGCAGACCCCGACGTCGCATACACCTTCATCACAGACCCCGTCCGACGCGGGTACATCACGGACCCGACGATAGTTGGTAGCACCGCAGAGGGGTATGACTCAGGTTTATATTGCAGGATCGAAGTAAGTAAATCAATGATTTTAAAATTATAATTATCATTATGATTAATTTTTACCGAGTGAAAAAAATAAAAACACAATTGAATACAGGCTGCACAGCACATCGGGGAGGGTGTCCACTCTCCTCCGTTTGATCTTTGAGAGGGATCTCCATCCCGCTGGGTGGTGCCATAAGGCGGTCCCTAAGGAGATTAAGGCGTTCTGGTGGGAGATGTTTAAGGTAATTATTATTTTGTGTCCACATTTATTAGTATTTACCGTAAAAACACAATCATATGTTTGAGTTGAATTGTAATTAATGTTTTTCTTTTTGCAGGAGGTTTGTTATTGGGATCCGGCGGTGTATAGTGAGGACGACATACAGAAGGTATTTTTTCCGATGATCGGGGACCTTTACACGAAGAAGCTTAACGAGTATAGGCAGCATATTGCGAAGCATGCTGGTGGTCGGCCGGAGTGCCTGACCGAGGAGGTCTACAGGTAAACGATTCTATTATGTGTTTTTTATTAAATTAGAACTTTTTATTTATAACATATGAATTATATCGTATCTTATATATCATCCATTTCAACTAGGGCTTGGAAGATTGAGTGGGATAAGCCTGAGAACAAGAAGAAATCCGAGCAGTGCAGCAAGAATAGGAAGAGCGAGCCTGCTGGACCGGGGACTGGGATGTCGAAGCACACGGGGGGTGCTAGATCTACCATCGACTATGCCTTGGATATAGTAAGTAACGGCTATTTATAATATAATAATATATTATTTATTTGTTTAATTTTAATGTTAATTATTTGAAAATTCTATTTGAATACAGGAGCGGGAGACGGGTTCGCCGGCTACGTGCTACGATCTTTTTAAACGTACGCACCAGAAGAAAGACGGCGCGTGGATCGACACGAGATCTGCTAATATTAACGTTAGTCTCTTTTTTATTTTTAACTTATTCTTTGATTTTAACGTAAAATTTTAATAACGAGTTGTATTTCAGGAGGAGTACGAGAGACATCTGACCCAGGAGCAGGAGCGTGCGTCTTCCCAGGAGGAGAGTAACGAGGTTGACCAGGACCAGGTTTTTCTCGGCGTCGCCGGTGTGAAGAAGGGACGGCTTTACGGCACCGGCGCGTATGGGAAGATAGTGGCTGCTGCGAAGGGTTTACTGAAGGGCGACTCTTCCACCTCCTCCTCATCCCAGGCTGATAGACGACAGATCAGAGAGCTCGAGGCGCAGGTCGAGGCTCAGAGGGCGCAGCTTGAGGCGTTGCAGCAGCAGGCAGCCGAGGAAAGGCGACAGCGTGCGGAGGAGCGCCGGCAGCAGGAGGAATTTCAGGCGCGGACGAACGCCCAGATGGCTGAGATGTACGCTCGTTTCCAGCAGCAGTTCCCCGCTCCCTATCAGCAGCAGCAGCAGTTTCCCCCTCCCCATCCATAGAACACTTTTAATGTAATAAACTTTGTTACTGTTTCGATTGAACGCATGTAATTCATAAATTTTCAAATATTTTTTTATTATAATTGATTTATTTCTTTGACTTTTCTTTAATTGCTTTTTTCAATTTTTTGGGAATTTTAATAATTAAACAAGAATTAAAATTAAAATTAAAAATTAAAAATTAATAAAAAAAATTAAAAAATTAAAAATACCGAGGGAAAGTTCCCTCGGAATTTTGAAAAATCCGAGGGAAATATTTTCCCTCGGAATTTTTCAATTTCCGAGGGAATAAAATCCCTCGGAATTCCGAGGGATCTTATTCCTTCGGAAATTGAAAAATTCCGAGGGAAATGTTCCCTCGGATTTCCCTCGGATTTGCGAGGGATTGTCCGTCAATGGTTCCGAGGGAAAAAATCCCTCGGAATTCCCTCGGTTTTGTAATTTCGAGGGATTTATTTCCCTCGAAACCGATTTCCGAGGAGGGTTTTTTCGAGGGAATTTTTCCCTCAGAATTTCCCTCGGTTTAACCAAAACCGAGGGATTTTTGCTTATTTCCGAGAGAAAAATCCCTCGGAAATTTTGATTTTTTTTGTAGTACCGTCATGTGTTCATACAAAGGTTCATACAAGTTTCCTTTGGAGAACCGCTTCTCCATCCAGTGTGGGAGGCTCTAACAGTGCTGAGTTTGTTCTTCAAGTACCTCTGCTCTAGAGTTATTGAGGCTGATGATATGAGTCGTTTAGAATGTGAATTCCTCTAATTTTGTGTCAACTTAAAAAGACCTTTTCTGACTAGTTTTTCGACTACATGGAGTATTTGCCAGTTCATTTAGCATATGAGGCGAAAACTGTTGGTCCAAATATAAGTGGATGTATCCATTTGAGAGGTATCTTCGCAAACTGAAGAACAATTGAGGAACAAGGCGAACATCGAGGGCTCGATAGCAAACACATATCTAATTGAAGAGGCATCAACTTTTACTTCATACTATATTGAAGATCATGTCTACATGAAAAGAATAAATTTGCCTTGTAATATGATAGCCAAAATAGTGAAGATAATGATGACGTTTTTTTCGGATTCAAAAAATATGGTAAAACATTCATAGTATTGGAAAAAAGATTCTTGAACAAAGAAGATTCGATGTGGCGAGAAAGTAAGTTTTACTAAACTATAATGAAGTCCAATATTTTATCAAATTCAAAATATGTTTTTTAAATTTGGCTAACGAAAAGTCTATTATATAATAAACTAAGATAATTATTATCTTTAAACATATGCTTTGTTTTCATTAAGGGCGTAAAACGATGTCAACCAGATATTATAGATAATGGGCTCAACAAAAAATTTAAAAATAAATTTATTGATTTATTCAAAAAATACATGAGCTCCTCTAAATTGATTATAAATAGTTTCCATATATATATATATATATATATATACTAGTTTAACACACGGAATTTATAAAAAACTAAATATAAAAATTATTTGTGAAAATTATAAAGTTTTAAATTAATAATAAAAATTGAAAGGATGTGTTCTTAACCCGTGCCATATTCAATTTATTAATTATTATAATTATTAATTAATATTTAGAATAAATTCGTTAATAATTATATTTACATACTTATAATAATTCAAAAGATGTCACATTTTCAACTCGTCTCCAATTTATTTTGATTAATTATTATTAACTCATTTTATATTTTTATGAATAGATTAAATTTGTTAATAATTATAGTTACATACTTTGAAAAATTCAAAAGGTGCCATACTCTCAAACCTCCTTGCATTGTATCATTGTCTAATAAATATTAATTAATTATTAATATATAATTTTATTTTTTTTGTATTTAGTTTGAATTCATTACTAATATTTAGTTACATACTCAATTATTGCAAATATATCATAATTTACTTATACATAATATTTAAACTTTCAAAATAAACTATTTCAACTTTTATTATAAATACAATTTATTTAATTATTTTCATAAATAATTTTTTTTTTGTAATTAAAATCATTTTATATGTAATTTGTCTTTTAATTAAAATAATTAATTTATATTTTTTTTCTACTAATTATATATGACTTATTTATATTTTTATATTAGGAGTATTAAATAAAATTGTTGAATTAGACAAAATATAATAAAAGAAAACTATTAAGTTAGGCTAAATATAATAAAAATAAAATATTAAATTAGGCAAGATACAATAAAAGAAAAATTACTAAAGTAGATATATTTTAGCCTCGAATGACACATAAGCATCCGAAGCACCAAAACTTCATATTATCCAAGCGTAGCCTACAAAATAGACACATAGATTAGGAGGATTTTGCATTAATATATACTTGTTTAACACCCGTGCATTACATGGGACTTATCAAAAGATAAATATAAAAGATATTCGTGATAATTACTGAATTTTAAGTTTAAAATAAAAAATTAAAATAATGTATTCTCAACCCGTGTCTTGTACATGTCTAATTTATTTACTAATTATTATAAATATTAAATAATTTTTCATTTGATGTTTAAATTAAATTCATTAATAATCTTAGTTACATACTTACAAAAATTCAAAAGGCATCACATTCTAAACCCGTGTCTAATATATATTTTATTAATTATTATTATTAAATCATTTTATATATTAATGTTTAGGATAATTATTAATAATTATTAGTTATATACTTTGAGATATTCAAAAATGTCATACTCTCAACCCGTATCGCATTGTACTGGTATCAATCAATGTTTATTAATTATTAGTATATAATTTAATATTTTTTTATGTTTAGATTGAATACATTACTAATATTTAGTTATATATTTATATTATTGTAAATAACTCATATTTTTACCTATATAGAATATTTGAAACTCCAAAAATAAAATTATTTGGAATTCTATCATCAATAAAACTTATTTAATTTTTATTATTTTTTTTTTTTTGTAATTAAAATTATTTCATATGCAGTTTTTCTTAATTAAAATAACTAATTTAGATCGTATCTACATATATGAATTATTTATATTTTTATATTAGGAGAATCAAAGGAAAAATTAAAAGAAAAGTATTAAATTAGGTAAATATTAGGCTCGGATGACACATAAGCAAATGAAGCACCAGGATTTTTTATTTGTCAAACGAAGCATACGAAGCAGGCACATAGGTTAGGAGAATTTTGCATTAATATATAAGGGTGATATATATATATATATATATATATATATATATATATATATATATATATATATATATATATATATATATATATATATATATAGGATTTGGTTCAAATGAGAACCCCGTCATTATATGTGAACCTAGGGACTAATCCTGACCTTAGATCTAATATTGCACAGTGCAATTATATGTCCAGGTTCATTGTGCTTTTTACACAGTATTGTAGTGCTAAAATCAGTCCAGTTTTTTTAATTTAATTATATATATATTTTTTACGTTTTAAAACATGCAATATGTATCTTAAATTGTAGATCTTGAGAATGTGATTAATTTGATATATATTTCATTCAAAACGAATAAAATTTGAAAAAAGTTATGGTTTGTTGAAATTTGAGTTTCATTTCAAAATTTTGAATTTGCAGTTTATAGACGAAATTTGCGATGCTTTTTGTATACAATTGTAGTGTTTTTTTCTTAATCTATTGTGCTTTCTAAAGAACAATGTAGTGCTCTTTGTAAACGTTGATATATGTCCAAGATACCATTTTTAATTAATTAATGCATTTTTTACATTATTACCATGCTGACATGTCATGATCTCAACCATCAAGATTATCCAATCTAATGGTCAAGATGAGTCCCTAGGTTCACATATAATGACGGGTTCTCATTTGAACCCAACCATATATATATATATATATATATATATCCCACCTAAACCTATATACTAAACGAAAAGATTTCTATCCTATGTGTCTTCCTAGGAAGCTTCGGGATGACGTGTAATTTTCTTATGGTCTGGATGCTTACTTGGCGAATTCTGGTGGTTTGGAGTCTTACCAAAAATTAATCCTAATTAGAGTTTAGGAATTCTAATATCGAAGTAAATATTATAATATATTAGAAGTTCTATATTTTTAGGAATTGCATATTTTTAGAAATAATTATTGTATTATAAATTTATTATGATATATTAGAACTTTCATGATTTAGAAATTATTACATATGTACATATTATAATATATTAGAAGTTTCATATTTAGAAATTATTAATTATTACAACAAGTTTATTTAATATATATTTGTAATATATAAATATTTAACTAAATAATAGTAATACATTCAATCTAAACATAAAAATATAATATTATATAATAATTAATTATATAATATTGATTATACATCGGTACAATGCGACACGGGTTGAGAGTGGGTCATCTTTTGAGTGTTTCAAAGTACGTAACTAATAATTATTAATGATTTTGATCTAAATATTAAAATAAAAATAATTTAATAATTAATTAATAGAGAATAGACACGATTTTAGAATGTGACATCTTTTAAACTTTTTAGTTATATAAATAAAGTTATTAATGAATTTAAAAATATTAAATTAAAAATTTGTTTAATAATTATAATAATTCGTAAATATTATAGAAGTGTACAAGTCAAAGTTAGAATACACCCTTTGATATATATATATATATATATATATATATAGTATATATATATATATATATATATATATATTGTTTGTTACCTGAAAATAAATTCCAAACGAACGGTCTCCAATCTTCAAAAGTGATACCCAATCGCTAAAAGAAAATGACACCTGCGCCCAAATAAAAGAGTCAGATGGGGACCAGAAGGGTTTTCCGGTGAACCCCCTTCGATGCTTAAGTTAGCGTATGGAGGGAATTCGGTAGAGTAAAGATTTGATTAGAGAGTGAGTTACCTTCTGTACTTTTGTGATTATCTATTTATAGGTGTACTTTTTTAGGGTTTCCTTAAAATCAGGGCCATTAAGCCACGTCGCCTTTCTGGATTCTTCTTTTTGTTACTCTACCTTGAGCTGGATCCCGAACTCTTTCATATGATCTCGATCTAGGCCAAAGACCTCGAACTGTATACACAATTCTGAATTAAGCATATAGACCTTACCCGGAATACAAGTATTGGTCCCTTCCGGTGGTTCCTCGATCTATTTAGCATCTTAGCATCTTGTTACGATATTTCATACTTTTTATCCCGAAACAATTACTCCCCCTACTATGGTTATTTTTAGCAAGAAGAAATGACCATAGTAATGTGTGGACCTCGTGCTCCGAGGTTTTCTAAATTTCGAGGTGATATCCCGATCTCATGTCTCAAACTTTAGATTTTATCTTATCGCGATGTTAGTCAATGCCTAAAGCTGATTTCCTCGAGATCGAGTTGATCCTTTTTTCCCAATAATTTTTCCTTCGAGCTGATGCCTCGAGCTCGAGCTACTTACTCATACTCCAATTTTCCTTGCCAGCCAAATAAAAAAATTTCCGAGCTAATGCCCCGAGCTCGAGCTGATCCTCTTTCCTAGGAATTTCTCGTTTACAATTTTCCCTTCGAGTTTATGCCCCGAGCTCGAGATACTTCCCTTTTTCCAATTTTCCCTGCTAGTCAAGAAAAGATTTCCCGAGCTGATCCTTTTTCCAAGAAATTTTTCGTTTGTAATTTTTCCTTCGAGCTGATGCCTCGAGCTCGAGCTACTTTCCCTTTTTCCAATTTTCCCTGCTAGCCAAGAAAGATTTCCCGAGCTGATGCCTCGAGCTCGAGCTATTCCTTTTTCCCAGAAATTCTTTGTTTGTAATTTTTCCTTCGAGCTGATGCCTCGAGCTCGAGCTACTTTCCCTTTTTCCAATTCTCCCTGCTAGCCAAGAAAGATTCCCCGAGCTGATGCCTCGAGCTCGAGCTGATCCTTTTTCCCAGAAGTTTTTCGTTTGTAATTCTTCCTTCGAGCTGATGCCTCGAGCCCTTTTTCCAATTTTTCCTGCTAGCCAAGAAAGATTTCCCGAGCTGATGCCTCGAGCTCGAGCTGATCCTTTTTCCCAGAAATTTTTCGTTTGTAATTTTTCCTTCGAGCTGATGCCTCGAGCTCGAACTTTCTTGGCCCAACTTAGGCCCCAACCGAGCTGTTTCGGCCCATTAACCAAATTTTGCTGATTTTTCAAGCCCAATTCAAGCCCTACCCGAGCTGCTTCGGCCTATTAACCAAATTTTGCTGATTTTTCAGGCCCAATTCAAGCCCTACCCGAGTTGTCGCGGCCCATTAACCAATTTTCTTCGCGTTTTCTTGGCCCAATTCAAGCCTTACCCGAGCTGATATGGCCCAATTTAAGCCCTACCCAAGCCGTTTAAAACCCTAAAAAAGGGTTTTTGTGTTTCCCTGTGAGGCGTGTCTTTCCCGCTTCTTTGAGAAATAAAAAACTCTTAGCCTTCTCTGAATGCCTTTTCATATAGCCTACATGCTTTATATTTTTATCTCACTTTTCCTATCTCCTACTTTCACTTAGCGTCAGAAATTCTTTGGCTCTGACAAGAACTCCTATCTGACATCTTTGTTCTTCAAATCTTCAAACCTTCAAATACTCAAACCTTCAAATCGTCTTCAAATTGTTCTTAAGTCTCCTGGAGATTTAATCCTTTGAATAGGTACGACTTGATCCCTTTTTGTTGTTTTTCTTTTACTTATACGTGTTTATCGCTTTCATTATTTTGTTGCTGCTATTATTATTTTCTATAATGTATGCTTCTTCAACATCTCGAACTGCTACCGATGATATGAGGCTTATTCCCATTTCTCCTTCATCTTCCCCCGATCTGGGCGAGAAATCAGGGTCTCTGGAGCACGTCACTTCTCCTCAAAGTGAGTCCTCCTCGACCCCTCACCGTTCAGGGGAACCCTTATCTTCTGCTCCCCCTGTTCTAGATCCTCGGCACATATCCCGCACTATATCCAATAAAACTTTGGGTATATCCGCTCCAACACTGGTCTTCCTTCCTCTTACCAACTAATCCTTCCTACTCAAGAGGAGAGAGCCCCATATCCACCCCCGAACTGTTTAACATTTTATGTTGGCCAGCTAGATGGGGGCCTTCGCTTCCCTATTCCTCTTTTGTTGATGGAGATTTCATGTCTCTATGAAATCCCTCTCAACCAATTCGCCCGAACTCATTTCGGAACATGATAGGTTTTATACTTTTTGCCCATTATTTAGAGATTAAACCTACTGCTGCCTTATTCTTCTCTCTTTTTCAAGCCAAATCTCTCAATACCCCGGGCTTTTTTTATTTTTCTTCTCGCGGCGATGCCAAGTTCTTGGACAAAGCTCCTACCTCGAACCAGGAATGGAAGCAGAAATTCTTTTTTGTCAGATCTCCCGAACCTTTGGATTTTCCTACCGAGTGGATATGGCATATCCCTGTCCAACGAAAGTATAACATCAAAAAATGCTCACAAGGTACCCAAAGCCTCATCGACCGAATCACCCGCAGGACCTTCGGCCTCTCTCGTCTTATTCGCCCTTCCTTGCTCTATTACTACGGCCTTAGTCAACTCGAGTTCCCTCTGGAAACAGACATTGGTAAACCACACACCTCTGGCCTTATGCTATTTTTACTTGTCAATGCCCCCTCACTTTTGTTTTCCTCGTTGTAGACACGATGTTCAAGAAACTACGAGCTCAACCTGGAGAGGCACGAGAGAAAGTGGTATCAGTTGGTCGAGCTCTCCCCAAGGCGACTCTCGATCCTCCTGTTGCTGCGAGCTCTGATGAACTCGCATCCTCTAGGCAAGCTTTGGTCGGGGTTGAGCCTCCTCCCACGAAGAGAGCCAGATTCGCTCCAGCTCAGGGTCCCTCTCCTTCGACCCCGAACCAATCATTCTTCACCCAAAGCATGTTGAGGAATGAACATGGCTTGATTGCTACTCAATATATACAGGGTGTCTACCCCACCACTGACCGAGAGCGGGTGGAAAAGTGGGAGGATACCGATCTTCTTGACGCCTGGAACTTGGCTCTCTCAAAAGTATGCATTCTCGAGCTTCTTGGACTTGTATTTTTCTTTGCATCCATTCTTGGATTCTCATTCTTCTTTTGCACAGGCTTATGCGTTAACCTCCAACGTTACTGCTCGAGCATGCCTGGGTTTTAATTACCCCAAATTAGTGAATGATCTGAAAGATGAGCAAGATCAAGTCGCTACTCTGAGCTCTGGACTAGAGCATGCCCGAGCTGCCTCGAAGAAGAAATAAGAGGAGGTTTCTTCTCTTAATGATCCGTTGGCTGCTCAAGAGTGTGAGCTGATGGTGAGGGTCGAGAAAACTCATTCTGAAGGCGAGCAAGCAGGTGAGGAGGGCTAACTCAGGTCAGAAGAGGGCTTATCTGTGATCCAACAAGTTCGGGATGCTACTCGTCACAACTTTGCCCATTCTGAGGATCTTTACAAGGTTCTACTAAGAACGATCCCTTTTACATGAACTACTTCTTGGGCAAAGTGAAGGACTGGATAGCCTCAGGAGGATCGGTGGATACCTTTGACAGGGAGGATACCCTGGATGAGACTCCTGATTGTCCTTATTTTCTTCCAAGTGATGAGGACACTCGACTTAACTCTGTTGGAGCAGTGGACTACTTAGAGTATGCTCTTCAACACTTTAAAAAGCAAACTCAGCCCGCGGACTCTGCTCTTTCGACCGCTCCCGAGGACCTCCTATTGGCTGAAGGTGGTGGACAAGGACTTGGAGACGCCCAATTTGGCGGGGGCATCGAAGAGAGCCAATTTAGCAAAGAGCTCGAAGAAGGCCTTCTCTCGACCGCTGACTATGGGTAGTAGATGCTAGGGTAGATAGTTCTTAGATCATGTGTAATGATTCCCTTTTGTCAATGATGTTCTTTTTTGTAATCAGAAACTCCTTTGAATGAATGATTCACATCTTCTTTGACTTGCGTTATTATTTATGCTTTGCTGTCCAGAGTTGTTTTAATTTGCATTTATTCATTCGCTCAATCGCTCCATGAGCTTGAGAGCTTTTAATTCATGCTCCACAAACAGAGCTTAAGAGGCTTCTCGAGCCTAGACTCCATTGTATTATCTGGATTGTTCTTTTGGGCTGGCTATGTACCCATTCGTACAACTTTCAAAACATGTTGGAGGGAAAATTTTTTGCTTTATAGGCACTTATTTCCCATTCCTTTAATGCAACTTTCTTCTACTTAAGCATGTCTGGGCTTTCAGCAAGTCCACCGCCGGATGTTTATGAACTCCAGGAAGTAACCAAGCTCAGTCGTCAACTTGAAAGAAAAAGGCAGCATAAGCAGTTTTATAAAGATCACTGGAAATCATCCAGTCATCATGTTCTTCACCTTCGTGAAGAAGTTTTGGACTTTCGTGAGCAGGTGAACCACCTATACAAAGCGAACGAGGCTATGGTTAACAGCACAGGAGCTGAGACCATCGTGCCGATATGTATTATCTGAGGTTCTGTGAGGTGGATCATGAAATCTGGAAGCTAAAGAATGCTCAGCGTCGCTCTGATTAATGATGATTTCTGTTTTCTAGTTTTTATGTTTAGCTCGAGTCTTAGGCTCTAGAGCCTTGTGTTTATGTAATAAGTGGTTGACCCTGGGGTCTAGTTTTAATAAATTTTGGTTATGCTCTATGCTTTGACATTTGTCTAGTTTCTTCTTTATCACATGTACGTTTTCCATATGCTATTCAGTGACATCTGCCCTTGAAATTAATTCCGAGTGTCCACTCGACCTACCAAGACAGGTAAGATTTGAGGTTGACATTTGTCAATACTAGACTCGAGTATCCACTCGACCTACCACGGCGGGTAGAGTTTTTTAAGTTGTCGTCTGTCAACTTATTTGCTCCGAACTTCTGCTCGGTAGTTCCAAGTTTAAGCCATAAAATATTCAAGCGATAAATTAAATTGTTATTATAGAAACGATTTCTTTACCTCACATGATCAAGTACATCAAGAAAAAATCTGCAGAAGTAAATTTACCGAATCAACCTTTACTCATCCGAAGTAAGTCTTCAAATTTGCCACATTCAAAGCTCGGGGGATTTCCCATCCATCCATATTTGCAAGCTCATATTTGCCTCCCGCTAACACCGGGGTCACTCTGAAAGGCCCTTCCCAGTTAGCCCCGAGCTTTCCCAAATTCTTGGCCAAATCTGCTCTTCTCAAAACCAAATCCCCGACCTGGAAATTTCTCTTGGCCACTCTGCTATTATAAGCAGCTTTCATTCTTCTCCTCATTTCTTCCATCCGGAGGAATGCTTTTTCTCTCTTCTCAGCTATCGAATCCAAAGAGTCCTGTACTAACATCTCGTTCTATTCTTCATTGGATGTCAAAGTCCTGTGAGTCATAGTGCACACTTCTGCGGGTATGACAACATCCATGCCATACACTAAGCTAAACGGGCTTTCCCCTGTGGCCTCTTTTGGGTTGGTTTGGTAAGCCCATAGGACTGATTGGAGCTCTTCAACCCACTTTCCTCCAGCCTTTTCTAATCGTGTTTTTATTCCCCGAACCAAAATTTTATTGGTGGCTTCTACCTACTCATTGGTCTGTGGGTGGTATACTGAAGTGAAACTTTGCTTGATTTTCATCCTATCACACCATTCCTTCAAGCCATTTCCCTCGAACTGAGTGCCATTGTCCGAGACGAGCACTCGGGGTACCCTGAAACGGCACACAATGTTCTTCCACAGAAATTTTAATATAGCTTCCTCCGTGACTCTTACTAATGGATCGGATTCCAGCCATTTACTAAAATAATCCATAGATACCACAAGAAATTCCCTCTGGCCCAACGCCATAGGAAAAGGTCCCACCAAGTCGATTCCCCATTTTGCGAAAGGGCATGCTGCACTCATGGTCATGAGCTCTTCGGCCGGCCTGTACATCAAAGGAACATGCTTCTGACACCTCTCGCACTTCCTTACAATTTTTTCTGCATTCGCTTTCATGAAGGGCCGAAAATACCCCGCTCTCAAGATTTTCTGAGTCAGAGCCCGAGCACCCATATGGTTGCCACAACACCCTTCATGCATTTCCTTGAGCACTTGCTCAATTTCCTTTGTCCCCAAGCATTTAAGGAGAGCCATCTCGAACCCCCTTTTATACAAATTCCCTCCTATCAAACAAAACCAAGCAGCTCGTATCTTGAGCCGAGCCGCCATGCTTCGATCCTTAGGCAAGGCACCTTTTTCCAAGTACGCCTTTATCTTCGCCTGCCAATACCTCCTTCTATGAGTTCGGCTATGGCATCCTCCATCACTCCCACAAGTGCCATTAAGAAAGTTATCTGCCTTTCCTTGCAATCGACCGCCGAGCTAGCTACCTTTGCCAGGTAATCTGCGCGCTCGTTTTCCTGTCTTGGAATTTGTATCATTTCCAAGTGCTCAAGATTCTCCCGACACCTTTTGAACTTGTCGACATATTTTTGCATTCGTTCCTCTCGAACCTCAAACTCCCCACTGGTTTGTTTGTAGACCAGCTGCGAATCTAGATGCACTGATATCCTTCTGGCTCCCAACTCCATAGCCATTTCTATTCTCCTTATGCACGCCTCATATTCTGCCTCATTGTTTGAGGGTCGAGAATTTAATATGACCGCGTATTCTGTTTCGTCCCCCTCTAGCTGATCAGAACTATTCCTGCCCCACATCCAGCTTGCCCTACTGATCCATCAACAAAGATCGTCCATTGGCCCTCTAACTCCTGAGGTCGGGTCATTTCTTGCAGAAAATCTGCCAGGGCTTGTGCTTTGATAGCTACATGGCTTTGAAGTTCAATTTTAAATTCGCCCATCTCAATTATCCACTTGATGAGTCTCCCAGACGTATCCGGTTTGCTGAGAAATGATTTCAAAGGGAGGTTGCATCTGAATATTATCTTGTGGGCAGAAAAATATGGCCTTAGTCGTCTGGATGTAACCACTAGGGCCAGAGATCCCTTCTCTATCTCAGCATACCGAAGCTCAGCTCCTTTGAGTGCCTTACTGACATAGTATACCGGAGCTTGTTTTTTCCCTTCCTCCTTTACCAACACCGTGCTCACCGCAGATTCTCCTATAGACATATATAGGTATAATGTTTCTCCTGGGTCTGGTTTTGTAAGAAGCGATGTTTCATATAAATAAGCTTTGAGCTCCTCGAAGGCTTTCTGACACTCATCATTCCAACAAAAACCTGGAGTCTTTCTCAACACCCTGAAGAAAGGGAGGATGCCCTCCGCAACCCGTGAGACAAATCTATTCAATGCTGCCAATCGTCCCATCAAACGCTGAACCTCTTTCACATTTTTAGGGGGTTCATGTTGATGATAGACTTAATCTTCTCGGGATTGGCCTCAATCCCCCGCTCGGTGACCATATACCCTAAATATTTGCCTGACCTAACTCCAAACGCACATTTCTTTGGGTTTAACTTCATCCGATATTTCCTCAACGACTAGAAGGTTTCCGCCAGGTCACTTACATGTGACGCCAACTTGACACTCTTTACGAGCATATCATCCACGTACACCTCCATGTTCCTACCTAGTTGCTGAGAGAACATTCTGTCTACAAGCCTTTAGTACGTGGCTCCTGCATTTTTAAGGCCGAAAGGCATTACCACGTAACAGTAAGTGCCGAAAGGTGTGATGAAGCTGAACCTCTTCTGGTCTTCAATTGCTAGCTTTTTCTGGTGATAGCCCTGAGAGGCGTCCATCATGCTTAAGAGCTCACAACCCGATGTTGAATCTACCAGCTGGTCTATTCGTGGTAAAGGGTAATGATCTTTAGGGCAAGCCTTGTTCAAATCCCTGAAGTCTACGCACATCATCCAATTATCTTCTATTTTAGGGACCATAACAACGTTGGATAACCACTCAGGGAATTGAATTTCCTTGATGTGCTTTGCTTCCAGCAGCTTGGTCACCTCTACCCGAATAATAGCCTCCTTCTTAGCCCCGAAATCTCTTTTCTTCTACTTGACAGGCGTAAATGAGGGATTGATGTTGAGCCTATGCTCTGCAACCAAAGGGTCAATCCCCACTAACTCGTTTGGTGACCAGGCGAACACATCTGCACTACTGCATAAGAAATTAACCAGCTCTTTCAATATTTCTGGAGAGAAGGTAGTTCCTATACGCACAGTTCTGTTTGCTTCTCCAGGAACTATCTCCACCATCATCAACATCTCGTTCGGTTTGACATGCTCCTTTGACTCATTAGGCCCGAGGTGTTCGTTCTAGCAGGCTCCTCCCTTCTTTTTCCCTGCTTTAGACTCTGCACATACAGCTTCCTCAAAGTATACTGGTCACTGCCGACCTCTCCCACTTCACCTCTTACAGGGAACTTCATATTCATGTGGTAAATAGACACCACTGCTTGGAAGCTACTGAGTGATGGCCTTCCTAGCCTGGCGTTATATGTCGAAGGGGCGTCTACCACCAGAAAGCAGATCATTTTGGTCTTCCAACACTGTGCCTCGCCCAAAGAGACAGAGAGCACTATTGACCCCAAAGGCTGTATACTGCCTCCTGCGAACCCGATTAAGGAGGTTTCCACTGGTTCCAACTTTTCTTCGAGGTCCATTCTTTCCAGAAAATCCAAAAATAAGATGTCCGCTGAGCTTCCTGTATCAACAAAGGTGCGGCCTACTTCGTAATTAGCTATCATTGCCCTAATCACCAAAGCATCCGCATGTGGTCTCAAAACCTCCCCGACATCTTAAGGCCCGAAGTGTATGATAGGGCTATCTGCTACTTTCCCGATCTCAAGTCCTTTCCTCATTTCCGGGTTAGCTGCCCTGATGTACCCCTTTCTCAACCTGTTCGAATTGTCGTCTCCAGGTCCTCCCACAATCATGTTAATCACCCCCCTCTTCGGGGGGATCTCTCTCTTTCTCTTTGCCCCTCAGCTCCGTGCGACGTGCCGGCGAAAACGGTCTACCCCCTTTCTTAAAGGTTGCCTTGACCTTATTCCGCTCTGTTTACACAAACTCCTTCAGATGCCCTGCTTGGATGAGTCTCTCTATCTCATCCCTCAGGTGAGTACACTGCTATGTGGTGTGCCCATAATCATTATGGAAATGACAAAACTTATCAGAATTCTCCCTTCTAGGAGTTGTCGAGTATGTTCGTGGCCATTTCAAATCTGGTCGACGCTCGATTGCTACAAAAACCTCATCCTGCGGGAGAGCCAGAGGTGTATACCGATCCATTCGTGCTTTACCAATCCCTAGTTTAGATCTAGGTTTCTTAATTGATCCCTTATCTTCCCCTTTCTCCTTCCTCCTATCGACCTCATCTCCTTTGTCCCTACGTTTATCGGCCTCATCCTTTACTCTCAAGGCCTCTTCCAAGTTGATCAATTTCTCAGCTCGAGCTAAGAAGTCCCCAAAGCTCCTTGGTGGTTCCACTACCAGAGACTGGAAGAAGTCTCCCTTCTTCAGACCTTGGCCGAGCGCGTTCATTAGTGTCTCTTCTGAGGCTGATGGTACCTCCAACTTAGACGTAGTAAATCGATTTATGTAGGCTCTTAAACTTTCTCGCTCCCTCTGCTGAATGCTGAATAGCTCCAGCGCCATTTTTATGTATTTCCTGCAACTAGCGAACTGATGCAGAAAAGCTGCACTGAACTCCTCAAAATTATGTATCGACCCTGGCGGTAGCTGACTGAACCAGAGTTATGCCGACTTGGTAAATGTAGTGGGAAAGACCCTACACATTACTTCATCTGAAAATCGATACACCGTCACCGAATTTTCATACCTGCATAAATGGTCGAGGGGATCCAAAGTACCATTGTACTCGAATCCCATCGACTGGTAACCACTAAGTAGAGCGTCCCTCAAGACCTCCTCCGCAAATGGGGTCGCCCGACAAGCTCTTGTCGGGGGGAATGGCTTGCCAATTTCCTTTTCATCTCTCTCACCTCCTTGTGCAGGTCTTCTATCGCCTCTAGTAAATCGGAGGTATTCTTGCTGAAAGTGTCATCAGTTGACATAGTTGTGCTCTCATCATCTAGTGCTCCCGAACCGTGGGCCTGTTTAGCTACATTTTGTCCTACGAGGTGATTCCTCCGAGGTGGTGCTGATGGTGGTGTGCTCATGCTAGCCAATCTTTTATTCACCACCTCCTCTACTGCTCGTGCGATGATGCCAGACAACTATTCAAGAAACAGTGGTCCCAACGGGTTCGTTCCTGGCCCTGACGAGAATCATGTCCTAGGTGTCAGGTTAGGAGTTTGCTCAGCGAGGTCTAGGGGCGTGTTCTGCGGAACGCATGCTCCTTCCATAGTTTTCCCAGTCGTGCACGTCACCGGTGTTTTATTCAAATCCTTATCGAGATTTCGTCGCAACTCCTCCATACTTAATACTGAACACTCACGTCTTAGAACTGATTTTCCCACAGACGGCGCCAATTGTTTGTTACCTAAAAATAAGGTCCAAACGAACGGTCTTCAGTCTTCAAAAGTCATACCCAATCGCTAAAAGAAAATGATACCTGCGCCCAAAGAAAAGAGTTAGATGGGAACCTGAAGGGTTTTCCGGTGAACCCCCTCTGATGCTTAAGTTAGCGTATGGAGGAAATTTGGTAGAGTAAAGATTTGATTAGAGAGTGAGTTACCTTCTGTACTTTTGTGATTATCTATTTATAGGTGTACTTTTTTAGGGTTTCCTTAAAATCAGGGCCATTAAGCCACGTCGCCCTTCTGGATTCTTCTTTCTGTTACTCTACCTTGAGCCGGAGCCCGAGCTCTTTCATATGATCTCGATCCAGGCCAAAGACCTCGAACTGTATACACAGTTCTGAATTAACCTTATAGACTTTACCCAGAATACAAGTATTGGGCCCTTCCGGTGGTTTCTCGATCTATTTAGCATCTTAGCATCTTGTTACGATATTTCATACTTTTTATCTCGAAACATATATATATATATATATATTAGATTTAAAACTTTATAATTATCAAAAATATTTTTTATATTTATCTTTTATATAAATCCCATGTAATACACGGGTGTTAAACTTGTGTGTGTGTGTGTGTGTGTGTGTGTGTGTGTATAATGACATACGAGTACATTTTGAGTCTAGCAATAGGTCTATCACGATATATATAATGACATGGTTCTCATTTGAACTCACCCATTTATATATATATATATATATTGAACAATATGGCATACGAGTATATTTTGAGTCTAGAAATAGGTCTATCACGATGTATTAACTATCATGGTTGCAAGATAAATGGATACAAATTTCACACAATTGCATACGGATCAGGTAGATCAACTTCGAGCACTAGTGTCTGTATAGGAGAAACAAACTATGGGGATGATGAGTATGATTATTACGGTCATCCCGTAGAAGTTGTTAGACTCAAATATACAAAGTTGCCTACAATAGCACAGTCTTGTTCAAATGTGAGTGGTTTGATTCAACTCCCACAGGCACGAGGGTTCATCTTCAATAAGCTTGTTGTCATCAATCATAAGTTTAGATTCAGTTGTTATGCGTTATTCGTACACGCTACCCAAGTTGTTCAAGTTTAATACTACCCATATCCGAGTCTTAAATGAGACAAGTTTGATTGGTTGGCAACGTGTAAAATTAAAGTTAAATAAATAATAGGTTTTATTAAGCCTATACTGCCCGATCAATCCTTTCAAGAGGATGATATAGGAACACATAGTTCATTACAACTGAAGGATGTTGATTTCTAAATACATGACATTGTTGATAATGAATAGGATGAACTTGTTGGTGAAGTGAATGCTGACACAGAAGATGAGTTTCTAACTGATGAAGATACGCACAAAAGTGTATGTTTAGGTTAGATGAATTTGATAATAACCTAGATAGTGAAAGTGTCAGTTCAGGTAGAATAAAGTATAAAATGATATAGTTTGAAATTCTTTTTCATTTATATATATGTGTGGTAATATGCATTATTTTAATCGAATCATACTATGTGATATTCTCAATTTCTATTATATTTTAGATGAGGGATAGAGGTGGTCGGCGTGGTGCTTCTCTCAGCCCATCTTCAAGTCGTGCTTCTCTTAGCTCATCATCTTCGTCACATTCTGAGTTAGATGACAATGATATGATGGACTTATCAAAAGGAACTCAACCATTGACCGTTCCGACCACCCCGTCTGATGCCGGTACATCCAAAGGCCTCGTGCTTCCTCTCATCCTAATAGTCGTGTCACGTAGCTCCAAACACAACTACATACTTTTTAGAGTCAGGTCGAGGCTCAAAGAGAGACGGATGAACGAGCCCATCAGGAGCAGATCTAGGAGCTCCGCGAGGCGCATATGTGAGACCGGCTAGAGCTCCAGGCAATACTCCGACAGAAGATGCTGGATGAGATTGCCATAGCGATGAGATCTCGATCTGACCTCAACAACTTATAGTCAATATTTATGTTTGATATTTTATGTAAACTGTACGTATACGTTTCAGATGCTTGATATTTGATTTTAAATATTTGGCACCTCCAAATATGAACATGTACAATAAAGAATAAATAATTAAAATGCCAATGGGTATGTCACCATCAGGGCACCACCTACTCGTCAGTAAATAACCAACAACCTCTTCCCAATGGCATTCCGTCAATATATGCCAATAGATAATCAATCGACAGCCAAGAGGTATCCTATCAGGCATAATCCGTCCGTATCTCATTGATAATATGTTGGCAGGTAGGAGTATCTCATTGGCATCGAGTTTTTGACGATGAAAATTTTGACGGGCTCTAACAATCGGCAAACCCATCTGTAACACCTTTACTGATGAGTTTACAGACAGTTATGGTCGTCGATATTTACAAGGTTTTTTTGTAGTGGTAAGAGTATCCACTATATAGAGTTTAAATCTTGGGTTCAAGTCATCATAGGATTGGATATAAAAGTAAGGGTAAACAAGAAAATTCAACCAAAAAAGAGTTTCAAGAAACTTTTTTCAAAAGATTTATTTTTTGTGGGTTTTTTAAGGATGTGTTTCATAAAAAATATATATAAGGAAAAAATTCATTTGCCTCCTAAAGTATTCTATTTTTTGACTTTACCTTCTGAACTAACTTTTCTATCAAAACACCTCATAAAGTGCACTTTTTTTTTTATGGTTGCCTGTGACTGCCTGATTTTGTCCAAAAACATCGTTGAAATTTGAACACGATGCTAATAACTTTACAATCTTTATATCAAAATCTTCTTACGACAAGTATTACCAAAATATTCTAACAATCTTGGAAACCAATGCCAGAAAAGTCAGAACGGGTGGTCAACGATGCGTGGTGTGACTTGGTCCCATTTAGAGATTGCGATAGTGGCTTGCAAGATTTTTTGGATATTTTGGTTCTACACATCACCAAGAAGATTTCAATACGAAGATTGTGAAGTTTTAAGTGGCATGTTCAAATTTCGACGACTTTTTTGGATGGAATCGGATAGCAGGAGACAACCAGAGAAAAATATGTATACTTTAGTAGGTGTTTTGATAGAAAAAATAGTTAAGGAGGTAAAGTCAAAAAAATCGAATACTTTGGGAAGCAAATAATATATTTCCCATATATGTAAAATAATAAAAATTTATTTAAACAACATATGAAAAATTAAATGAGATTTTTTTGTTGGTCAATTTTAGTCTTTATTTCCTATAAATCAAATTATAACAAGTCAATCTGGTTTGATATAAGTCTCATTAATTAGTTCTTTATCCCATGATTTCTAGACGAATATGAAAAAATATTGTTGAACTTATTAATAGAGTCTTGTTATTTTTGAGTTGATAAAACCAATGTTATGAAAACCGAACTGGATTAATAAAACTGGTTCACTGGTTCGACCGGTTGAAACGTTTTTAAAAAATCGGACATCAAATCGGACTACTATATATATATTTTTTTCTTTTATTCTTCTAATATAAATATATAAGAGATCATATATAATTAGAAAAAAAAAAGTCAAATACTTATCTTAATTTAAAAAAAAATTACTTATAAGATAATATTAATTACAAAAAAAAACTTAATCACTTATTAATAATCTAAATATATTTTAATGAGAATAAAAGTTAAAACATATAATATAATTAAATTACAAGTTACTTTAATAATATAAGTATGTAACTAACTATTATTAAAGAACTCAATTTAAATATAAAAATATAAATTTATGTAATAATAATTAATAAATATTAATTAGACACCAGTACAATATAATGCGGGTTGAAAATATAACATCTTTTGAATTTCTCTAAGTATGTAACTAAGAATTATTATAGAATTTAATTTAAATATTTAATAATAATTAATTAATAAAAATTAGATACGGGTTGAACATGTAACAAGTTTTGAGTTTATTTACGTACGTAAATATAAAATTGTTAATGAATTTCATCTAAACATTAAAATAAAAAACTATTTAATAATAAAAATAATAGTTAATAAATACACGAGCTGGGTATACGATATCTTTTGAATTTTTCTTGTTTTATGATTTAGAAACTCTATAATGGTTGTAAATATTTTTTATATTTATCTTTTGATAAATTTCGTGTAACACACGGGTATTAAACTAGTGTGTGTGTGTGTGTGTGTATATATATATATATATATATATATATATATATATATATATATATATATATATATATATAGGGTTGGGTTCAAATGGAACCATGTCATTATATGTGAACCTAGGGACTCATCTTGACCATTAGATTGAATAATCTAGATGGTTGAGAACATGACACGTCAGCAGTGTATTTATGGTAAATATTGCATTAAATTAATAAAAAGGGTATTTTCGACATATAACAACATTCATAAAGAGCGCTGAATTGCTCTTTAGAAAGCACTACGGATAAATAAAAAAAAAAAGCACTGCGGCTTTATACAAAAAAGTATCACAAAATTCATCTACAATTACGGAAAAATTCAAAAATTTCAAAAAAAACTCAAATTTTCAACAAACAATTTTAAATAAAAATTATGTATAATTAAGTAGCAATGCTTTTTTTCACATATAATTAGTGCTTTTATAATGTAAGTAGCAATGCTTTTTTTATATGTTGGCAGTGTTACAAATTTGACAATCTCAGGGGTGCTTTTTTCATATTATGGCAACGCTTTTTTACTACACTAAAACTGCTTTTTTGGCCCAAACTCATAGTTGTTAACAACTTGGCCAACCATTCAAACCCTACCCAATTCAACCAGCAACACCCGTTCACCATCGCCAGTCAGCCGCCGCCTGCGCAAAGTCATGGCCTAAACCCAGATCGCCACCCCAAAATCGACACCAGCCCAATCATCCACCATCGCCAACCACCCCGATCATTCTTGGCCTAAACCCAAATCAGCATCATGGCCTAAAACCCAGATCGCCACCCAAAAAATCGACACCAGCCCAATCATCCATTTCTTGGCCTAAAAACCGACACCAGCCCAATCATCCATCACGGCCTAAAACCAGATCGCCACCCAATCATCCATCATCGCCAACCCCGCCGTCTACCCCTCGCCGGTTGCTGCCACATCGCTTGTCATAGCCGATTTCCAGTTCGCCGGGCCGCCGACGGAGCAGCGGAATTCGCCCGATCGAACCCAATCCCAGCCACTGGCCGCGGTCCGATTCAGCCGCGACGATTCGCCTCACCTGCTGCACCACAGCCGCCGGTCTCCGTCCACTCCCGTTGCGGTCCAGCCAGAGTCGAAGGAGGCGAGATGGGTGCTGTGCGGTGGCCGATTTTGTCGCTGCCTGATTCGCCGTCGCCTCGCCGGTTGCTGCCAAACGCCGCCATCGATGCCGCCATGGTTCAGTCGCCGGATGTTCTTGCTGCGGTCGTTGCTGCGCCGTTTGTGGCCGAAGGGTAGATGCTGGCCGTTTGGAAAGTGAGAGATGAGAGACGGTGGATAAAAGAAGGAAGAAGGGTTTTGGTATTTAAATTGATTTATTCTATTTGTTAAAATTACATAAAACACCCTTCTCTTTCCATATATATAAATTTAATGAATTTAAAAAAAAGAAAAAATCTGGTCCACATATTTTATTAGATCTAAGGCCAGGATTGGTCCCTAGGTTCGCATATATTGACGTGGGTTCTATTTTGAACCTAATCCTATATATATATATATATATATATATATATATATATATATATATATATATATAGGATTGGGTTCAAATGAGAACCCCGTCATTATATGTGAACCTAGAGACTAATCATGGCCTTAGATCTAATATTGCACAGTGCAATTATATGTCCAGGTTCATTGTGCTTTTTACACAGTACTATAGTGCTAAAATCAGTCCAATTTTTTTTTAATTTAATTATATAAATATATATTTTTCACATTTTAAAACATGCAATATGTATCTTAAAATTGTAGATCTTGAGAATGTGATTAATTTGATATATATGTTTCATTCAAAACGAATAAAATTTGAAAAAGTCATGGTTTGTTGAATATTTGAGTTTCATTTCAAATTTTTGAATTTTGCAGTTTATAGACGAAATATATATATGGTTGGGTTCAAATGAGAACCCGTCATTATATGTGAACCTAGGGACTCATCTTGACCATTAGATTGGATAATCTTGATGGTTGAGATCATGACATGTCAGCATGGTAATAATGTAAAAAAATGCATTAATTAATTAAAAATGGTATTTTGGACATATATCAACGTTTACAAAGAGCCACTACATTGTTTTTTAGAAAGCACAATAGATTAAGAAAAAAAAACACTACGATTGTATACAAAAAGCATCGCAAATTTCGTCTATAAACTGCAAATTCAAAAATTTTGAAATGAAACTCAAATCTTCAACAAACCATAACTTTTTCAAATTTTATTCGTTTTGAATGAAATATATATCAAATTAATCACATTCTCAAGATCTACAATTTAAGATACATATTGCATGTTTTAAAATGTAAATATATATAATATATATATATATATATATATATATATATATATATATATATATATAATTAAATTAAAAAAATTGGACTGATTTTAGCACTACAGTACTGTGTAAAAAGCACAATGAACCTGGACATATAATTGCACTGTGCAATATTAGATCTAAGGCCAGGATTAGTCCCTAGGTTCCACATATAATGACGGGGTTCTCATTTGAACCCAATCCTATATATATATA
>BMAC01000453.1:967498-996983 GCA_014905375.1 Phtheirospermum japonicum
CCCTGATGATGCTACTGACGCTCAACGCTGCCGAACTTGAGAAATGGAAGGAAAGATGACGTCCATGCGAAGTGCTATATGATAGCATCCATGGGTCCCTGAACTTGCAAGGAAGTATGAGAGGGGTTCAGAAGGGGGTCTCTCAGTCAGCACATAGAGACGCTCATCAACAGTGAGCACCAATTTCAAATTCCGGATCCAATCCAGAAAGTTTGGGCCAGTGAGTTTATTTTGGTCAAGGATCGAGGCAAGAGGATTCTTAGACATAATTGCTGAGGAAAAAGAGAAAGACAATGATTARAGTTTTATTCGAAATAATCAATACAATTAATAGTTTGGACTTTTACATATTAATTGTTCTCCCACTAATTTGTTCGAATTCCACCTCCCTCTAGTAGAATACGAGAAAACATATTTTTCTTTAATGGGCTTTAGGTCCAATGACGCAAACACGACCCCCAGTTAATCTGACCAGCCATGTTTGTTCAAAGGTAGAAACAATTTCAATCACATCAAAATGTGACCCTAAAGATAGATTTCCTCACACTTGATAATGACCTAGGTTAATCCAGCGAATATCAAAATCTTTGTGTGTCAGGTCTGACCTACCAATGTGAGACGTATAAGCTCAACTCTATCAGGTCAACGCAATCCCCAGTTAATCTGACCAATCACGTAAAACCAATAGAATCTCACATACAAATCTCCATCTAATGTCAATTAGATTACAACTTTTCTTATGACAGCACTCCCCGCTAACACGGCATACTGCACTGCCATAAGAGGCTATCACATAATCTAACCGTTAGCAGAAGGAAAGAAAAAGAACGACAATTCGGTTTTTCTTTATAGCCTGATTTTAATTCTTAACCTTTAAGAATGAGGGATTTTAATTTTGTTATCTCATCCGAAATTAAGTTATGATCAATCTTTGATTCTATACAATTTAGGATCATCATCGAACTTAGTTTCATCCATTCATCATATGAGCGATAAACTAAAACGATTCAGTTGGTGTTCTATTAATTTCAAATTAATTTAAGAATTTAAATTAATAAATTAATCCATCACCTATTTATCGAATTCAAATTGATTTGAAAAAATCGATTATCTTATTGGGCTCTAGTTGATTTTAATTTTATTAAATTATGGATCAACTAATTTTTCTTATAGAGATTCGAGAATATTTAAGTTTTAGAATAAGACTGTCAAACAATCTGACACGTAAGACTGTCGGACACTCTGACACGTGATTTCCCATGAAATTCTAAGGCCGACCAAATATTCAGCTATAAGAAATTCCCAACACAAGATAATATCCAAATCAACAACTCAACAAATTCAACATGCTCTCGAAAATAAAAACACATAAGTAATTAATTGATTTATAAACCAGTAGCTCTGATACCACTGTTGGGATTTGATGGTACCGTCGCGCAGCGGAAAACAAAAATTTTTTAAATAAAAGGAATTTGAATCGTATTCAAATTGACGACGGCCCAATTTTAAAATTAATTAATTGAAACAATGTTTTAATTACTTTTAATAAATAAAAATAATTCGATTTTCAAAAATCAAACGAGCATGATACGTTTCTATAAATCATATATTTATATAACAATAATATATATATATATATATATATATTAATATATTAATCATATCTACAATTATATATGTTATATAAATACATAAATAATTTATACATATATATATTATATATAACAGCATGCATGCATGCATTATATTTATATTAATATACAACAGCATGCATAATATATATATATATTATTTTACATTTAATATTACACAGCATGCTCACATATATATCAGACATATACTTAGCATCATACATATATTATATATATATATTATAAACCATGCATACTTAATATATTAATCAAACTACACAAACACATTCTGCACACATATATGTTTTTTATATATACATATATACGAATTGCACATATATATATATATTTTCAAGATTACACAGCACACATATCATATATATATATATATATATATATATATATATATATATATATATATATATATATATATATATATATATGTTATATACACAGCACACATATACCTGCACACTCACGCCACGGCGACAGGCGGCTTTGGCAACGAATTGGAGTCCGATGACGAAATGGCAGCAGGACGGCAGCGGGTGCGGCGGCGCTGTTCACGGCAGAGGAGCAGCGGGATGTTCGGGTGATGGCGCTGCGTTCGGAGGTACGTGGCGTCCGGGACTCCGACTCGATGGCAGCGATGAGAAGTCGGTGGGGCTGCGGTGAAGCAGCTGGAAATCCGGTGCGGAGGCGGGCGGCAGCGACGAACGCGAAACTCGGAACAAAACTGCGGCGGGGCGTTGTCGGGGAGTGGCGGTGCGAGGAGTGGCGCGACGACAGCGATCCGGCATCGTTCAGAACGACGGTGGCAGCGGCAACGGCGTGACGTCGGCGATCCAGCGAATTGGTGTCACACACCGTATAACCCGACCTTCTCGCGACGAAGTGCTAGATACGTCGAGAGCTCGAGAACGACGGAGAAAAGGAATCCGAGAACCGAACGTTTCGGTTGCGTCGGGGCGGCCGGCGGCAAGTGACGGCGGCTCGGAGGTGGACGGCTGGGTTAGGGTTTTTCAAAAACGTTTTTGCCGAAGAGAAAAAAAGGGTTTCGTCTGGTGCTCTTGTCATTCAATACCCTCTTCTTCCTTCTTTTTATTTGTTTAATTTAAAGACAAGCCTAACTCTGATGGGCTAAGTGGATTGGGCTTTTAAATTTTATTTTTTATTTTTATTTAAAACAAGAAGCCCAAATGCAATATGTGGGCTGGCCCAAAAATAAAATAAAAACAAGCCTTTTTAATTAAAAAAAATAACACCGGCCCAATAACTATAAAGGGGCTTATTGGGCCGACCCAATTTTAAAAATAAAAAGCCCATAGGAATTAAATCATTTCTCATAAACGATAACTTTGAAAAATATAACAATTATATTTTCGCGTCCACAATAACTTTCTCGTATTTTTTCTCAATTCATAATCACAATTATGAAATTTAGATTCAATCATATTGACATCTAACTATGCTAAAATTAACAATTAATTTCTAGCTATCGTTTTCAATAATCAGGAAACACGTGGTGTGACCCTCAATGGTTCAGGTGTAAGCTAGCCGTGGGTTCACAACACATTGTGATTCGAACAACACATTATTCTTATATGAACTCGTCCCTTAGAGTCCCTGATTAAATAAAACTCATTTTACTTAATCACTGGTCAAACCAGAACCCAACGAATTATGAGAGGCGCCTAGCAACAACGCATCATAATTCCCTAGATACAAATGAAGTGCCTGCAAGAACCTTGTGATATAGCTTATATGTACAGTACGATCCCTTCGCGATCTATGTCCCGATTGAACAAGAGGTATTGGTTCATCGAGACCTCTTTCTAGTTCAATAACTGTGTGTACGTTCTATGTTCAAGATAATCCGTTCGTGTGTGACTTAGAGAAACATATTTCTCTAAACACCCCACTATTAGCTCTGGCCAGAGACTCCGAGGATTTATCAACCATCAGAACACACAGGACATCCATGACTTATCATGCGTCCGAATCCCCTACTACCATGCACAGACTTCCCACTAGGTTCACGACTATGTGAACGTTGCCCCTTTTGATTGGCCTCCAAAGAGACACAGAGACAGGTCACAACATAGCCTGTCCTCTAGTGAAGTCACGGTGAGGTCCGGGTCTTAAGGATTAATGTTGTACGCTATATCATAGAAATCATCTACTCGATGAGTGGGAACCACTTAGAGATTTCTAGGCGAGGGAGTTCAGTGAACTCATCTTATGAGCACCTACTTATGTATGTCGATGTCCAGACACCGTAACCGATGAGATGCGGTCCACATACACTAAGTACTAGTCTTTATGGGAAAGGCCTGTATCCTCATTTATGGCGTAACCCTTTGACTAGGAACAAGTTCGACGAGTTACATTACGTGCTGGATTATCTCACGGTTCTACTAGACCAATCCGCCGTAATAGAGTAACTTCATCAGGACCATACCTATGCAACTAGCATGGGATAAAAGATATGGAATGCCAATAAGTATAAAAGATATTATTACGAATAAAAAACGATTGTGTTACAAGAGAATGGTCAGACCACAGCCACAAGTTGGCTTGTTGGTCACCTTATTCTAACAGTCCCAGGCCCACTTTGACCAAAGTTGACCTTCAAAACAAATACTAATTAAAAAACTAAGAAAATATAAGAAAAACTACTAAAAATAAAGAAAACACTAAAAACCTATAAAGATGCAAAGTATATCAAGTGGACTCCAAAAACACATAAATATAAGTAAATCACGCACAAATGAGCCACAAAAATATCATAAAAATACATACAAAAATGTGCAAATCAAGTATCTTGAGGGGATCGGTGAATTGTTCGAGTTAATCCCCAACGAGAACAAGAGGAGGCACAAGCCCGATCTTAAGACTCCTCCATATCCCGTAAAGCGTGTCTATGTGAAGAAATAGGAGAGCAAGTCGATTATCATCTTTGCAAATTCGGACCGAGAAGAAGAGGAGGGGTCGATTGAAGAGCTTAAAGTTCGTAAGGGTGCGATTGGTTGGAGACCCGGAGTTAATAAGGGAGCTATCCCTTTGACTTACTTGCATAAACTCGTCTTGGAGGATGATGCCAAACCACCTCGAGAATTCAAAGGCATTTGAATCAAAAGTTTAAGGAGATAGTGGATGACGAGAAGATGGTCGAGGATGAAAAAGGAAAGTTGATGGCCACGAGGGCTAAAATGAGATGGAGGATGTTGATCGAGTTTAATAAGTTACAAATGGACAACAAGAAAGATCATTTCCCTCCCCCATTTATCGACCACATGATGGACAAGCTAGCCGGCCATTACTCCTTTTATTTTTTGGATGAGTCGCCGGGTCACTTCGAAACCACAATTCCACCCGAGGATCTACCCATGACGATTCCTACTTGCCCATTTAGAACACTAGCCGGCCATTATTCATATTTTTTTGTAGATAAGTTGTTGGGTTATTATAAAACCACCATTCCTCTCGAAGATTGCGCCAAGATGACATTTGGGATGGTTGCTTCTCGTCGTTCTTTACTTGGTCTATGTGATGCCCTGAGAACATTCCAAAGTGTGGACCCTCCCAAAAAGGAGGATATTATTTTGGTGGATCCTCCCGTTCTCTTTCCTCCATGACCAAAAAGGGAGTTCATCAAGCTAGTGACGTAAAACAAGCGCTTCTTGGGAGGCAACCCATGTTCTTTTGGTTTATTTATTTTATTTTTACATTTCTTTCTTATAACAAAAATCCAAAAACATTCGAGAAATTCAAAGATTTTAAAAAAAACTGTTGTGTCCTCTTTTTGTTCTTTATAGACCTTGTTTTCTTTTGTTTTGATTCATGTGGATATTTTCTTGTGTGTTTTACTTTGTGTGATTTCCCTTTTTAGTGTTTTGCTTTTCGACTCCAACCCTTGCCGATTTAATAAGCTAGTAGCGTTCATGGAGGCCTGAAAGACTAGACATGCTCGGTTATTGCTTGGATTGCTTGGATGCTTAAGTGAACCCCACCGAGCTCGACCCAAACTCGCTCGGTTAAGGAAGTTTCTATTTCACCCCCCATTTACTTGATTTTCATTAAAATGCAATGAGGGCATTTCATGGTTTAAGTGTGGGGTGAGTAAGTGGTTAGGTCCGGGTGTCACAAAGCATGATTTGTCTTTCTTAGCTCGAGTCTTGGCGAAGTGACGCATTCTTGGTGAAGTGACGCTTACTAATTACACTTTTATATGGTTGAGTCATTTTTTGTGTCTTAAAGTCTTTATTACATTGTTTAGCAATCACTATATGCTTGGAAGTTTGAATAGTTTACTTGTCGGGTTTTTGCATGTATATGCCCTCTTGTGTGATGAGTTGAGTTTTTGTGTTTCATCCATAACCCGCCTATATATATATACTCGTGAAAAGATTAAAAAGTTCTAAAAGCTCTTTTGATTGTGTTTTCCAAAACCCGGTGCAAACTAGTGAGTAGCCTTGTGTGAATTATCGGCTTGCTTGCATTTTTATGGAAATTGCATTGAGGTGGCTTGATTTTGCTTGTATATGATTGAATTTGAAAATGACCTCGAGGCACATATATCACCCTTATTCTGGCCATATACAGATATATAAGCTACTTAAATATCCCAAATGAGCCCCCTTGAGCCTATACCCCATTTCTTGTTAGCCGAGCTCGATTTTAGATCTTATATCTTCATAAGTTATGAGGTGAGACTGTATGTTGTTAGTTAACTAGAAATGAGTGGAAAATCAATTGTGTGTTTTGGGTTTTGAGTTCCTTATACACAAAAAAAGAAGAAGAATAATGCTCCAACACAAATCACAAAAAGTGATAAAGCGTGCGTTCAAGTAAAAAGCCTAATTCAAAAAGCTTCTAAGTGTGGTGAAATAAAGTCGGAAAAGTGTGTGAGTCTACAAAAGGGTTTCGAACAAAAGTTTGGTGATTTGGGGAAGGGTGAAGCGATTTTAAGCTTCGGACTTAAGAAGTTATGATTTCGTATGTTAGCCACTATATCCAAATATTCCATACCTTACCAAAAAGCCAACATTACAACCCGAAATAAAGACCTCTTTTGATTCTTGTTTGATCATGTACAATGGGTGATTTTGAGTTTTCGATTTCTGAAATCTTGTCAAGGTGCATGCATTGTCCGAATTGAGTGTATACACGTCCCATACAAACAAACACTTGAGCAAATTGAACGAACACCCTCAAAACTCCATTTTGTTATCGATTTGGTTTTCATTTGAGAAACAGTAATACGTGCAATGCTTGACGATAACAAGTTTATGTTGATACTTTTGTCATATTAAATAGGATAAGCACAAGGATTTTTCTTCCTGCATAATGTTCATTGCATGTACATTCTCGATTCTTTTCGTTGTTCAAGGACGAACAAACCGATAAGTGTGGTGTGTTTGTTTTGCATGTAATTGTGGTATTTTTCTCGTATTTTTAATTAAATTTTTTTATTATTTTTAATAGTTTTTGAGTCGATTAGTTAGATATTAGGTTGTTTTTCTTGTTTTATTATTTTTCACGTTACTTGTTGATTTTATATTTAATTTGGTTAAATTGGTCCAATTGAGTTGAGGATTGGTGAAATTTTTGGGTTTTTATGTTCAAAATCCTATTTTTATAGGTAAAGGCATTAAGGGCCAAAGTTCAAGCCAAGTTGTGCCAAGTCGTGCCAAGAGAAAGTCCAAAAAGAGCCAAACATTATGGAATGCTAGCCAAGGCACGCCACTCCTCGCTAAAAAATGATGCCAAGCCTTGGCGCACACCAACATTGACGCTAAATCCCGCGCCAGCACGCGTGCGCCTGCGCGCAGTGCCCGTAACCCGTGCGCGCTTCCCTCCCGCACGCGCCCAACGCCTACGCGCGCCTTCCGCCAAACCTCACGCCAAGCGTCGCCAGTCCTCGCCAACCCCCGCGCCAACATTCCCGCCTAGCACCTGTCGAGCCCGCCTAGCCAAGGTGCGCCCACCAGCCGCGCAGCGCCCATCCACCAGCGCCCACCTGCCAAGCCATGCGCGCCTAGGCTCGGCCAATGCCGAGCCATGTCGAGCCACCTTGAGCCAAAATGTGCCAAATACCTAACCAAGTGGCTAAGAAGGTGCCCCCGGGTCAAACTTGGTCAAACACGGAAATACAAGCCTTTTTGGCTATTTGGCCCATTTAAACCACATTAAACCTATTATAAATAGGAGACTACTCTCATTTTGTAAAAAAAATCAAACCTCCCCCAACCCATTCTTAGGGTTGGGATTAAATTTCTCTCGCTAGATTTTAAATTTTAATTTCAAGCACCTCCTTTGGTTTGTAAGCTCAAGAAGAATTCAAGTACTCCCTTGGATTTTATTTTGCTTTGTAATTTCATTCAATCTTTTGGATTCTCTTTTTAATTCAAGTATGTTTTCTTTAATTTTCATGCTTTTCTTCATTTTCATGCTTGCTCTTCATTTATAAATTTTTCCTTAGCTCATAGATTTCTTGTTAAATCTTGTGAATTGTCCATGGAATCTAGGTGAGTGACAAACCAAGACCATATATCGAGACCTTGATTGTTTTTATTTTGAGTTCTTCATGTGCTTTATTTTGAATTAAATCTGCATGCATAGTTTTTCGTTAAATCCTAGATCTACTCTTCATTTCTTGTTATTTTCTGAAAAGATTTAAACTTTCACATCAAATTTTATTGCTCTTCCTATTGATGCTTTCAGTTTTTGCTAATTTGGATTATTTTCAATTTTATGTTCATGCAAGCATAGTTGTACCTTAGGTTGCTTTAGTTGTACTTGGTGAGACTTCGCTTTTACTTGTGATATGACCTAGATGAGTAGACCTGGATTGGGGTAGATCTGGTCAAGGGTTATTGGAGAAGCGCCCGAGAGCTAGACCAGCTCTGTCCCTATGAGATCCTGATCTGACTTCCTCAGAAGGGATAGAGTCTGACCTGTCTTGCTCCCTTGGGGTCCCGAGTTGACTTCCTCAAGAAGGTCAGGACAACAGATGGAGATGAGAAAAAGATTACCTTAGCTCTGGATAATCCTGGTCTGACTTAAGATCTTGGATGAGCTGAGTCAGGAAGAGCATCCTGACCTGATCTGAATCTGCTGTGAAGGATTATAGGAGAGCAGGCCTAGGGAAGGTCTGGTGCCTTGATCTCCTAGAAGGGAACAGGTGGGACCACTTGTCATAATTGGTTGCACAACGGCCCGAGATTCGCGACCTTTATTTCTGAGATCCCAAATGAAGTCCCCACTGGGAAAACTATAAATACCTCAGCCTCAAGGCTGAGAGAGGTATGTCATTCTTACGCATTCTTTTCCTTGCTCACTGAAATACTCCATACGCTTATCTGACTTAAGCATCGGAGAGGTTTCCATCGGAAAACCTCCAGTGGTCCTTTTCTGACGTATTTGTGGGTGCAGGTTAGGTTCACGTCAGGCGAAGGTTTGGTCTCAGGCGTATTCAAGTTTTCTGGGTGAAACAACTTGCTTATTTTCACTTCCGCTTGCAAATTTCAATTTCGGCACACGCTCGAGGCATCCTACCAACTTGCATTTTACATTTCCTAGTTTGTTTATTTTCATAATTTCCATTTACTTTTATTTTCATTTATGTTTCAAGCTAAAAACAAATTGATTCTTACATAGTAATCGAATTCCGATAATACCGAGCCAATGAACCTTTTATACCACTAAAAACTACAAAGAAATATCCTAAAGACGAATTAATTTACTAATGTCAGACTTTAATTTTGGGCATTACCATTTTCAATTTATAACTATGACATTTTAACTAACTATATATATTTGCGGGCAATTTGAGTAGATAACTAATCCCAAAATTGATCAATCCTCGTTTTAACTAGGATTGGTTCAGGTAATAAAGACTTGTTCATTTATATACTCTACCTAACCACAAGTATGCAGTGTAAATTTAATACGAAAGGAGTAAGGTCAAATTCCACAAGAACCATATAACAGTTTAATATTAGTAATATAATATGGATAACGTAGTTTTATCTAAATGATAAGAAACTGTTTAGGTTGTGTCGTTACAAACGATGAAGACAAACTAATAAGAATTGTCAATTAAGAGATTTAACAAGATCAAAGCACGATTTATAAAGGTTGAGGAATTCAAGTGCTAAAAAATATTTCAGCGGTTGGAATCGTAATGATTTCATAATGTTCATCCTTTTCAATATACCAAGTATAATGTAATTCAATTCACTTATACGTTAATCAAATTTGTAGTTTAATCCTTCTCTCGAAGTGATTAAACTGTTGATTCTAAGTATGAAACAACGTGTCCTTTTGAAATCATACTTAGAACTCCAAAAGGTTTTAAAGATCTTTATGACTTCACTACTAATGACAGATTTTCTAGTCGTATTGATTGGAGTGTTTCGTGTTCGAAAGCCTATTGATTAACCTCATCTCTCGAATAATGATTTATCAAACTATTAGTTTTGAAAGGTTGCCAATAAATAACAACTTTTAGAAATACAAATATTAGCAAACACTTATGAACCAATAAGACCAAAACACGAAAATAAACATAGGAATCATACTTGAATTATCAAAAACATTATTTAATCATTATTCATATCAAACACCAGAATAAAGGGAAATTATCCTGACATGTTCATAATTTTATACAGACAATTCATCGAACATCTAGCATTCACAAATAAAAGTAAAAAAGAAAGCTAAAACTTGAAGCGTGTGGATCTTTCAATCTCCGTGCTCCACGTGTTTCTCCTCTAATTCCAAATTCAATCAAACTTCTTATTCTAAACAGAAATATGGTGGATGATGATAAGTGGTGAAGACTATGTAGCTTCTTTCTTCTGATAGCTTCTAGGCACCTTTTATGATGATGATGATAAGGGTAGTAAAGGAGTTTTCTCACAGGCAAGTGTTTCAGATTCGGTGCAAGCTAAGAAACTCATTTGAGCAATTAACACAACTCGGCCTAGGATGTTAGAAAATATCACGTTATCATGCCAGGACGAGACATACGGCTAAAAACCGAACCGAAAAGGTTCTAGCTTGCAGATCTCGTTATTTTTTTGTCTGTCCACTTTGACTTTTTGTCTAATCTCCACTTGCTTTAAAACTTGAAAGTTTGTTGTGGACTGTCCATCTAAGTTTCGTCGAACGATAGTAAGGTTTTTAGTCATGTTGAATCTGTATGCGATGGATATGCACTCTGTTTGCAAAGAATATAAAATCAAATTATTTTATCTTTTGTAAGGTTTATTATTTTTGTATATTGTTTTTGCGTGTGATGAGTATGCACTATATATGTGATGAGATATAAACTATGATTTTACAACTATTTATGTGATGAGATATAAAGTCAGATATGTTTATTCAATAAGTACACTTCAAATAGCTCTTCAACTCTGTCGAACCATCGCATACACATACCATATTCATCGTACACTGAATACATATTCATCATGCACAAATGATTATATTCATCACATTATTCATCAACAAAAAAGCAATATCCCACAAAACCCAAAACTGAAATAATCTTAATATTCATCATATATCGTATCCATCTCATTTAACTATTATATATCATCGTATATACTTTTAATATATCATCACAATGAAAACATAATAAAAATTCAAATTCGTGCATCCATATAAAAATAACTAAATCGTATGTTGATCTTTTACATATAAAAAGCTCATGCATCCATATTGTTCAAAAAACCTAACCATCAACAGACAATGAGTTTAATGAATTACAACTTATTAAATGTGGCAACAATGCAAGTTTTGAACTCATATATCTTAGTTGTTCTCTTTACTACTCCACTCGTACACGATGAACATGTTATAGAAGTCACAAAGCTCGTTCGTCTTAGAGAATCTCCTAGAAATTGAATGATTGTGCTCCCACTTCTTTGAGAAGATAAGATATCGCCTGAAAACCAGACCTTATTGAACCCAGGACACCATTTTTCACTTACATCATAAATCTTTAGAAACCCATATTTATTATAGCATCCATATTCTTTATCCATCCTAAAAAAAAAAAGAAAATTCTAGAAAATCACATAATATTTCACATATATATGTCATATATCATCACAAATAAATGTCATATGTCATTACAAATTACTATCATATATCATCACATATAGCTAAAATATATAATCACATATAACTGACTTATATAATCTTAAATCCTAAACAATAAGCCCATAAACCCTAAATCATGTTCAACACAAATAATTGTCATATATCATCACGAATTACTGTCATATTCATCGATCCCAGAACATATAATTGCCATATAACTGTTAATCATAGAGTAGCTGCTACTCATCCAAACATATAACATTTATCATAGTCTTACAATCTTCTAATCACTATTCTACAATCAAGTTCATAAAGAAGAAAGTGACTAAATATCATCAAATTCTTTGGCAACGGGTCCATATAACTAATATAGATGCATGTACAGATATACTCTATTTCACATTAAACATTAATTGAATTATTATTATGATTCCCCGGTAACTAACACATAACAGTCATATTTTCAGATTGAAACAACACAAGCACTAGTATGCAAAACATAATCTTCACAATAACACCAACCAAATCATCATTCCTCATATTCACTACTTTCTCAACTGACCCAATATCACATATAACTTTTGGTTCATATTCATTGCATATAACTGTCATATATCACCGCATAACTGTCATATATCATTGTGTATTACGCTCCATTGTAGAGAGACGTTCGACTTGCCAGAAAATAAAATTTTATATTGAGCTCCATATATATGCTATTGGGATGGGATGGCTCCTACTAGCCCCTCCCCACCCCCCAAGAACCGCACGTGCGAGTTCTCCTGCATACGACTCAAGTGGCAGAAGGTAGCAGTATAACAAGATGTGGGAGGGCATTTTCCTAGGATGACTCATCATGTATAATTGTCACATTCATCACCAAAACTAGGAGCATAAATTTTAAAAAACGTGCACCGTACCGCACCATACCATTCATAGTGAGTTTTTATTAAAACCGCAATAAACAATATTGATGAAAACTGCACCGCCTACTTAGTGTGGTTTTTATTTTTGAAGCATACCGCACCGCATTTATATAATTTTAATGTTTATATATATATATATATATATATATATATATATATATAATTCTTTATTATATAGTTGAATGAATAGAAATGAATGCATTAGGAATTAATTATCTGGTAAAAAAAATTAAAATTCCAGATAAAATGTATTTTAAAAATTTTTAAATAAAAAAATGTGTTGTAAAATTTTGAATATAATTGAGTTAAAAAAATAGTGCAAAATCATCATTTCAAGAACAAAGTTTTTTAAATATTTATATCAATAAAATGTCGTGATAGCTATAAACTCAACGAAAAAAATAAATTAATTGAAATCATTAAACTGCCCGACACAGTTCAAAATCAAATACTTAATTTTATTCCAAAACTGCAATATAAATTTAAAATTTTAAATGAACCGCAATTATCAATTCGCATAAAACTTAATAAGAAAAACGCACAAACCGCACCGTACCCAACTCTAACCAAAACTAATATTCTCAGGAATGTCATATATCATTGCATATTACTGCTATATATTCTCTTATATAACTGTCATGTATCACATATAATTGGCATATTCATCACCAAAAGAAATAATCCCATTAATGCACAAACCATATTCATCACATATATTATCATATCCATCACATTCATCAACAAACATCATAGCTTTAGCGAAAAAATCCCAAAAAAGCATAAACTTATAATAGAAGCAAAAACGAATCTCGACGAGAAATTTGGAAAACTGAACAGAAAAACTGACAGAGTTCAACACCATTATGATCATCGCAGAGGTTGAACTTGAGAACGAGTAATCGACGGATCTCAACACGCTGTAGTCGCCAACGATTTGCCCAAAAATTGTTGGAATTTGGGGACGAGAGGTGAGATAACGGTGGAGGAAGTTGGAGACACTCCTGTGCTCACCGCCACTCCAATCGCCGAATAATTGCCAGAGAATTTTGTGCAAAATTGGGAATGAGAACTTAGAGAATATTTATTCAATGAGAGAGGAAGATGGAGATTAGGTCACAAAAAGAAATCTGAAAATGTTGATAATGGAGATTAAACAGACATGAGCCTTTATTCAAGTAAAATAACGGGACAATGAGCATATTGCATAGTGCACCCGAATGCACATAATTTGTCTAATTTTTTAGGGGACATAGCAGTCTCAATTTTCATTCTCATAAATGTTAGTAAGCACACGGGTATCATAATTATCTCCAATATGATAAATATTAATTTCGGTGTGACAAAATGTACAATTTTAATAATAGAAAATACATAACAAAATACATCAATTATACAATGTACATTTTCGTTATATTATATATTCATATTTGTGTCTACGGTACATCGTACGCTCATGTGTTTGTAATAGTGGCGGCAATGAATGAGCTCATTCCGGGCCCAAATTTAAAACAAGCTGCCATCATCAAACAAGTATAATTATACCAATTTGGAACTAAATTGAACTTCCCATAATGACTTCCCTTGCATAGGCTCTCGAGAGAGGCACATTTGAAGAGACAATGCTAACAAATTGAGTCGTTTACATCACATAGACATTAACATACAAAATGATACAAAAATAACCCCTGAAACAGTGAAGAGACCTTAACAGGGCTCATTTTTCTGCAAGTTGCACGAGACGCACACAAGGAGGCAAAACAGTGTTACAATAACATACGGGCACTTGTCAATATAAGAGATTGACATTTAAAAAAAAAAAAAAAGGAAGTTCACAATGATTTAAACACATCAAAATGCACTTACCCGCTGACACTAATCGAAAGATTCAGAATCATCTTCTGATGTCACGTCCGACCCTGCCTTGACATCATCGTCATCCTCAGTATCGGCATCGTCATCCTCGTCGATCCTAATTGTCGTCTTGGCAGTAATTCTTGACATTGCTGCTGTCTTGCTTGCCCTCTGCGACCGACTGTTAATCACAGCAGGAACAGAAGTGGGAGAAGTTTCATCATCCGATGAAGATTCATCTTTGCTCCTTGCTCGTCTTCTGGGACGATTTCGACGCGTTGATTGTGGTGCTGGAGTTGGAGGCACTTCCATGCTGTCTCCCTCGTCATCCAAGTTGATTGCTAGTTCCAACTTTTCTGTTCATAATCCGAATGTATTAAAACATTAACATGATATGAGATCGTGTGACAAAAAGATAAGAAAAAATAGCATCTTCCACTTGTGTAAAAAAAAAAAAGGTCACGAATTAGAAAGCCAATCATGGTAACTTCTAAATAAATAAAAATAAAAAGGTTCTCTTGAATCATCAAATTCCAACTGAAAATTAATTAAGTTGTCTTTGTCGAAGGCATAACTTTAATCAGAAATGAATGAAATACACCCCATAAGAAAAACTTCAGTCATTTACCTAAAATCAAATTAGTTTGCTCAGGCAACAATTTCTCATTTGGATTTCTGTCTATTGCAAGTAGGCGTTCAGTCATCTGCCTCATTTCCTTCATAAGATCTTTTTCAGCTGATACACATACAATCACACGAGATAAAATCCTCCGCATGAGTTTTATGACTCCCTGTTCCGACACCCGAAACTGGAGCAAGACAAGTGTTCTACAGAGTGCAGCAATGTATGATTTTTCTGCAGCCGTCTTCTTGCCAGGGAAGCTTGCCACCTTGATTAGGGGAAATGATAAATTAACACATCAAGCAAAGAGAATAGTATTGCCATTTCTTTCATTCTAACACGTGGTAGAATATCCCAAAACGCCATAGCTTATCAAAACATGAGCTCAGAGCAAGGAAAATTTTATGTCACTAGAGTCAAGAGACGAGAATGCAAGAAAAACGATAAATACATTAAAGCTTTTATTTTCCTAATGTTGAAGAGTACTGAACTGCCAAATAAAATATGCCATTTTCACCCATGCAAACAAAACTGCAACGATTCTAAGCCCAATATATATCCAACTTACGTAAACAATAACATTAGTTAAGTTAATTAAGAAAATCAGTAAATCTAATAACCTTTTGTAATAGTTGAGTATTTAAAAACATAGCATGTCAATGTGCTTGGGAAAAAAAAAAAAACGACATATACCTCTACTGCGATGCGTATTGCTAGCCCTTCCTCTCCGCTCTCAAAATCGGTTGACGGATCAGTATCAACAACAGGATCTTCGCCTTTATTATCATCTGGCTTGGCTGTTTCCTTCACAAATAAAGGAATTTGCATCATTTGCATCATAAAGCGCGATGCTTGAACAGCACGCTTACGCATGTTAGACACCATCACCGTAGATCCTGCAACATTGCCATTAATACCAGGCCACAAGGAACGGATAACCGGCATAAAAGCCCTGGATATACACTTCTGCAGTTTCAGAATGTTTTTCATGATCAAAACAACAGTCATAACTCATAATCATGTAAGCTGGCTAATTAAACATTAGTACAAAAATACTGTATCAACTCAGACCTTGTGATTAGCGGATAGTGATGGATAGTGCTCAAAGAAAACTGACAGACACTGTTTCAACCTACATAAGAGAATATTATAATAAAATCAAGTTAGCTTTAGATATTTTGCACATATGAATAGGCTAACTAGGTGACTTGAAGAAGTGAGTAACCTCTGTAGCTCCTCGTTCTCACTACTGAAGTACAAGCTAATGAGCTTAGCCAATAGCAAGTGGTGTGTCGAAGCATGTGATCCTGGAAACTTATTGCTCAACAAAAGAATCTTCGCCAAACCTTCACCTAGAATACCGTGAATTGATTGATAGTCTTCCACATCTACGAAACCACCCCAATCATGTTTGAGTCCCGCATATAACAGATCTAGCAGTTCAATATCCAAATCCTCCCTTCCATTGCAAAAGTCAACTGGAGTTAGTGACACTTTATGATCACGGAGTTGTGATGAGAGATTACAGTTCATGGCTTTGTCCATTTCATCTGTACCATGCCATATTCCAAGGTCAAGTAATGCCTTAGCAGACATTATTGTAACGGTCGGAGGACCCTTGACAAAAGAAAGCCTTAATTGCTTTACTATATTCTCACTCGGCCTTCTTTCTAACAACCCGAAAAGACCAAGGCACCTAATAGAGGCCCTCTGAACATCCAAGTTAGAATGCTTTGCCTGCATTGCACAAACCACTATCACTATGTAAACATAATAATCACTAGGAGAGAACCAGTTAGAGAAACAAGCAAACCACCAACACCCAAAAAAAGGGGGGGAAAGGAAACATACCCCTGGAAGCAATAGAGAATGAAGAATTTCAACAGGATCAATAGCCCTTCCCTGCATACGACGAAACGAAGTTGTGTTCTCCAAAAGAAGTGAAACCACAGCAAGACAGTGCAGCCACTGCTTAAAATCTGCTGTTCTTTCCCTGCAAGTTCGCGCGAGCTCTTCGACCACTCTAAGAACAACCTCTTCAAACTCTCCTGTGGCTGCATGGACTTTCTTTGCCAATTCTGCTACAGCAGCAGCCCAACCTCTCTCCCCTCCTAAATTGAAGCCATCACCAATGACTACTTCATTACCATTATCATCCAGTTCGTGATCAAGGGCTTTATGCAACAGGCCCTGAACAAATTCACTAGCCACCTTTCTGTTCGAAGCATCAGAGAAATCAAGCATAGCACCCAGAAGTAGCAGTTGCCGAGATACAAACCGGTAATTTGACCCTGTAAGGTCAGACATCATCAATATGTATCATATAGAAATTTAACAAAAGGTTCATCTGATATATGCACCCACCCGCAGCAATGTGAGCATTCACCAAGTCAACATAGTCAGAAATGGAAGCAGGAAGAATACTATCGAGAAGATCGTTATTGTCTGACGCTTCCTCAGCATATACTGCTGATTCTGTCCCCATAGTCATAGCAGCATCAGAGCCTTTTTTCTGGTTGATCATGGGAAAAAATGTCAGGAAGAGTAGGAGTAGAAGATCATCACTGTAGGAAATATGTAGCTTTTTCAGCACCCCACAATGGCAAGTGTGTAGCTAATTTTATTAATCATTATAAAGGTACACAATTGACTATGAGGTGCATTAGAATACTAATCTTACAGAACAAATCAGTAACCCAAAAATATAATCAAAAAGCTTTGTCATTTATATAGTAATTCGTTCTGCAAATTACATGGGGCCTGTTAGTAAAATTCCCTATATTTTCATTATTATATAACTTAAATTGCAAAAATGTCTGGCATCAATACTTTCCGAAAATGAACGGCCAATCCTGTACTTTACGCCTCCTATGTGCCAATTTTCCCACCATAAATAAAAGGAAACGGTGAGAGTGAAGTGTCTGGCATCAATACTTTCCAGAAGCCACATAGATTGTTTTCAATACAAGTAAATATAGATGCAAATATTAATTATGACTGACAAAATGTGACAAGGAGACTTAACTTCATGCTGTCCATTAGCAATGGAGTAAAATAATTACTCAAATAAGGAACCAAAGGTCCAAACAATATTTCCCTTGTCAAGCAACATTGCCTTGCAACTTGCAACTCGCAACAAGTATTCTAAAGCCAATAAATGTCTGTCCATGTAAAGTACTTACATGTGCTTCCATGTTCAGGTGCTTACAGACCATTCTCCAAAAAAGAGCAACTTCTGCGTCCATTAGCTCAATAGAATGATTGCAGTCTCCTGCTTTTTATATGGGAAAGCATATAAGATTACAAATTAAAAGCAAAAGCTCACAAGTTCTGGATGTACTCAGGAGAATACAAAAACAAATCCAAACAGCAACCCATAGCCATGGTGATATCTTGGTCTTCGTATGATAATTTTATTCTATTAGCAAATACACAAAACCCATTTGGTATGGCTTTAAAATGGACAATCTTAATCTGGTAATAGGTGTTGTTTTGAATATCAAATTGCTGAACAATGACTAAAGAGTAGAGATTTCAAAAGCAGAAAATGGGGTGAAGTGCTTGCAGAAATCTGCTGATATTAAAGTATCAACTATATCAATTGCTAACTTTTAGCAAAGCCTGCAGCAAAAGCATGTCTTGAGCTAATACACCATAGACCTCAGAAACCATTGGTTTTGAGAACAGCAGCATGAATTAACTAAAATTTGCAGTTGCTGAAAATGCTTCTACCTTATGCTAAATGGGATTGCAGTGAAACAGCAAAAGTTTGATATATGAATGGTAGATCCACACAACCAAGCAAGAATATACGAAAGATGAAAAAAAGAATGTCCCTGTAATTATCTAAAGAGTGTGACAAAGATCCTGAAGTTGTAAATCAACATATACAGCAAACAAACCTGCACTTGAGTCACCATTGGATTTAAAAAACTTCCGAATAGTTTGACCATCTTCCAGTTTTATCAAACCCGCTTTCAATAGAGTGGACATTACCGACTCACCCACTGATTCATAGGTTTCAACATCAAGAAATTTAAGTAGTTCAATAGAGTTTCCATTGCAACATTTATCAAGCCACTCATCTTTCATCATTCTCAAGCATTCTTTTGCAACAGCTGTGGAGCGATCAGCTAACCCTCTCTGAAGAATTGTTGTTCTGAGCTTTATACTGAAAAACATATTTAATCAAATCACACAAGCAATATAAAAAAGATTTTCAATTAGACATCCTAATCTCACACGGACAAGATTTCGCTGCCTGGATAGTATTACCTCACAGTTGGGGGGAAAAAAAAGGTACATAAATAAAAGGCAAAATGTATCCCCTACAGACGTACAAATGTCACCAAAGCTCGTTTAAAAGTATCCATATTTTAAACAGGTAGAAGATAATGCATGACTACGGACTGAATGCCCTGAAGGAATTCCATTTCATGCTTTCACAACTGGGTAATATGAGACAAAAATCTACTATAAACTTTGTAACTATTACTACTCATGATCAAACAAGCCACAGATCAATTTGTTCATCCTCTTGACCCAAAGAAGCAAAGAGAGCAGAAGTGGGGATGAATTAACAAATTAATTCTAATTGCAAACACAAGTGACAGTGAACATTTAAGAAATTAATTTCTTGAAAAAACAGAAGACAGATATTATCGGAGTGAAAGATAACTTACCTGAGGTTCTGTAAGAGATATTTACTGGCTAGAACACAGTATGCCGCCTTTCGTACTGACTCACTCACATCCAGAGTGGAATCAACTATCATTGGTAAAGTTGCACTTGAAGGAGGCAAAGACATCACAATTATCTTACGAACTTCCTGCACACTTGCTTTAGTCAGAGTTAAAGACACGTGTCCTCAGGTCTCACTAGAAGGAACTTTATAGTGTTGTACTACATGTTATGATTTTTCACTTACAAGAGCAATTTAATTGATGCAACAAAAAGATTTCAAAAATTACCTATAATCATCTTAGTTTAAAGTCATTTAGAAAGTCTGGTTACACATCAGCGCGTTGATAGAAGTGTGTCAGTATGTCATGAAGAAAAAAAACCACACACCACCTGAGAGGGTGGGGAGCAAGTGCAGCCAAGTAGGTGAAAACCTTACCCCATTCTGCTCCAACTGCAGTTTCTCAAGGAACACTTCAAGAATATCATTGTTCTCCGAATCATTGGCAAAGCGTGCAAGAGCCCTGATTGCAAATGTTCGAACTGCAGGGACCTTATCACTTACACGTAACATCATGCATTCTATCACCTCATCCCAGAGTCCATTGCTCACTTCTGCGTCATCCGGCAACCGCATAATGATCTGGATTATTAAACATAAAAAATTACTCTGTTTAAGTATGCAGGGCTTTATCTAACATCTTTTCTCAGAAAGTGAACTCATAGTATGAAATCAAAGCTACATGCCGTATTGCAAGGCAAATATATCCACAAGAAAAATGTGTTTCATTAGAAAATAATTTCTTGATCTCGTATGAAAATTAGAATCAGCACTTGTAATGTTGAACTCATGAGAGAATAGCATACACTTGGAAAGTGAAAAAATATCCCAATTCCCAAACTTCGAGAGTCAAGAACTCTGGCCAGAACAAAAAATAGACCAGATCCGTAACATTATGACCCACTAACTCATGACAATATAATCAAACTTCTATCATCCAACAAATTGCAGCACTTTCAAAAAAAAATACAGAAAATTAGGTCCATTCCCATCTTTATCAACCCAAATGATACTAATATTTAGCAGGTAAAGCAAAAAACGTAAATCATAAATCTCAATTTCCCCGCATTTGTTTCTCAGTCTTCCCATTTTTGTTATGACTCGTCTCCTTTCCAACCTAAAAGAACTCAAATTATAATCCATAGATAATATCCAAATAAAATTTTAATACATCAAAAATTGTATAATACTTGAAAGTTCAAACAAATTAATTACACTTTAACATACCTCAGAAACGATCTGGCAAGCCCTAAACCTTGCGGTCTTGTCAGACGCAACAGAAGCCATCAGAAGAAACTTAAGAAAATTCTCCAGAAATTCATCGTTGCAACCGCCTTTCGTACTGTGCGAGCAAGCGAACACGGATGTGTACTTGATGATGCGCTCGGCCGCGGTTGTGCGGCGCTGGAAATTGAAAAGCGGGGTTAGGGCTTTGCAAAACGCCGCGCAGAACTCGGCCGGAGACGACGAGCGGAGGGCGGCGAGCTCCTTAAGCTTACGGCTGTGGGTAGCGTGCGAGGTTCGAACATCTTCGAATATTCGAACGATTTTGAGTGACAATTTCCGATTTTCTTCCGAATCTTCAATCGCCATTTGCATTTTTCAGAATATTTTCTCTCCCTCTCTCTTTGCTTTTATTTTATTTTTTTATTTTTGAAATTGTTTTTGAATGAGTTTAAGCGGGAAAAAAGGATTTTATTAGGCCAATCTTTTGGGAGTGATTGTTTTAGATCAACCATTATATGGTGCAACTTTGTGCATATTGTATGGTGCTTCTGTTAGTGAAATGATATCTTATCAATTTTGCTTCAGCACTCGTTGAGAACTGCGTCTTTTCTCAAATCAAAATTTACACCGACGATTTTGAAACTAAAACAATCATATATAGTTGAGAATTACAGGATCTTAGTAGATATTACAGGATTTTAGTAGGTTTTACACTCCGTTTCCAGAGAATTTAGTCGAAAATTTCACTTTCAAATATTAGACCACGGGTAATCATATCGACCTCAATATTGAGTTTTGGAACCCTAAAAATTCATCTATTTCATATATTTCAACTCGATTGTTTCTATTCAATATTTTCAGTAATATTTAACTTGATTTGTTTGTATTTAGTAATTTCTACTTCTTCTTTTTTTTCCCCTGATTTTTTGTTTCAATAAATTTGTTCATTGTTATGAATGGATTCAAAATAATTCAATAGTTTTTCTTTTTTGAGTTTCGATTATTTTTCATTTTCCATCCATTGCATGATGTTACGATGTTTTGTAGTATTGTGTTTCGATTCACATTGATATTACTGCGGTTTTAGGTTTATGCTTTGATTATACTTTATTTGTGCATTGCTCACCAATTGATAATTGTAGCTATATAATTTTTCAATTATATGTATATTGCATCCGTAATATGTCATCTGTGTTATACACATCAACTGGCAATGGTCGACACATCACGTCACGTCTTTATGTACATTGCATATGGACTATGTCTTCTTTTTATGTTATTGTTCATGTACATCACTTGACAACAGTATATATATCACTTCGGCAACTTTATGTACATTACATAGATAATATGTTATTATATTGCACACACCCATATACGTACATCACTTTCTCAGATCTGTTATACATTGCGTAATATAATATATTATTTGTTCCTAAAAATATGTTTTTACATCACTTAACACCAATGTATACAGCATACTGCAGTTGTCTGTACATTACTAATAGAACTTTTATTTTCTTACTACTGACATTGTTAATGAATAAAAGACAACAATGGAAGACAATGACGATATGACTTTAACTGAAATGCAGAGGGCAATAAGAGTCAAAGAGATTAGCAGGCAAAAAGCCGATTCAGAAGAAAGTAATAAATAAGCATAACTTAAATAGAAAAAACAAGAGAAAATGACACAAGATACTATTTTTTTTTTTTATTTTAACCCCTAGTTAGTTATTTTTCCACATATACCATATTTTTGGTTCTCTTTACGTTATCAGTTAGAATTAATTCCAATAAGAGATATATCTAGTTAGAAATAAAAAATACTTATTTTTGGAATATCTAAAACTTATTTAAGTTAAGTGGAATAATTTATTAATGAAAAATAACCGACCTATGCTCAATCAGCGTGATACCCAATTAATGGAAACCGGTCGGTCTCGACTCTCCGCATTCTACCGTTCTTGCACGCTCCATCCGTTCATCTTCCTAAACCAAACCCCCAAAAAATTGAATCTTCATCCCAGACATCCTATTCTTTACAATCCAAATTGATATTCTAGAATTTCTGCAGATCGTGTAAATCTTCATCAATCTCAGGCCTTTGAAATCCATATATACCAAACCCTAATTACTGTAATGGCCAAAAAAAACAATTCCGGAAAAAAAAAGAAAAAAGAAAAGAAAAGAGGATATATGTTGTACCGGAAACAAGTCTATCCACAGAGGAGATGAAAACTCGATCCAGAAAATTAAAGCACCGGAGTAATGCTATTCTGAAGAATCGAAAATTCTCCATGTTGGTGGAGAAGGGGAAATGGTAGAAATCGAGTATGATTCGAAATCCGATTCCGATTTTGAATCACAAAAATAGTTAGATGGGAATAATACAAGACGAGGCATTACATTCTCCCACCAGTAAAAGAAAAAACTGAGAAACAAAAAATCTGTTTTGAACTCCAAAGCCAATCGAAAAAGATCAAGGAAGAATTTTGCGTTAAGTGATGGTGACTCCGATCGACCGTTGAAGGGAACAAAGGCGCGCAAACAGAATTCTGACATGCCGGACAGATATAAACACAAGGTTCTTAACAACTTATCCTTTTTTTAATATGTATTTTTAATTGTTCAATGATTTCTTGGCAATCGGTGCACGACTTGTATAATCTGAAATTTGGTAGAAGATAATACAATAATTTGAGAGTATATTGATTATTAGGTTTCTGACGTGTTGATAAAAATGTCTAAGATGATTGTTTTAATGTTTAAGATACAATGCGCGATGTGGACTTGCTTGGACGACCAACAAAAATAATTAATTATATGATAAATCCATGCTCAATACCACTTAAGAACCGAAATTTTTCGTTGTCGAAAAATATGTTTGTCCCTGAACGGCACATCAACTTGGTCTGAAATTAGATTTTGTTTACTTGTCTTATTCTCGTTTGGACTTTGAGACAATACAGGACCCGTTTGAATTCCTCTATGCATATTGAGTCTACAAATGAATATAATTTCTATATTTTTTTCGGTATTATCTTTTCGTGTATGTATATACATGTTCGTATGCCGAAGTGATGTTTTAGCATTCTTTACAAAATGAGTTTTAGTCATGTTGACCATAAAATGACAGTCAAACTAATCACAAGAAAAAAAATTGTAAAATGGACAATTAAACTTAGAAATCATCAAAAGAAGAAGAAGAAGAAGAAGAAGAAGAAGAAGAAGAAGAAGAAGGTTTTTGGGAAACATTGATAAACAACCTTTTGTTATGGAAAATAGCCAAATATGTGCTGGACTTTATTTATTTATTTTATTTTATTCGAATTTAGGAAACATCATTCCCTTAGATAGGGATTTTAGTCTAACATTATGTTGGGATGCTTATGTTTGTAAATGGTTTCAGTTAATTATATGCAGCTAGGCATTTTTGGGGGATGTTTACACTTAGATGCTTTGTGTGCATCTTATTTTACGCCAAACCTCTGCCACGTTACGCCAAGAAAATGGCCAAGGTTTTTGGCTTCTCAGTTTTAGAGATTTTATTATTTGTTTACAACATGACTGTCAAGATAGAACAACGTTTACATGGTATGTGTGTGTGTATCAGTGTGTTATACACTAGCATTATTAAAAAAGTAAATACAAGAAATTAAAATTGAAGGTAAGCCGTGGAAGATCTAATCAAACAAGTTTCTTCAAAACTAGGGTTGAACATTATATCTACTCTTGATTATTACTATTATATTTGCATATGTGCTGGGTAAGAAAATTAATAAGCTCCTCTTTTTTCTTGTCTTGGAAGTTCGCACAATGTGTCTGTACTTTGTGCACCATTTGGTGCATATTTATGAGAAATGAGAAATGAGAATTAGGGTTTGACTTTCATCTATTTGGAATTCACATAAATTATGTTTGGCGGCATAATTCAAATCGCATTGTCCCGAAATGATTTTAAAATACTCCAAACAAGAATCTTTTAAAATCATCGAATATGTATGACTCCAAAATTAGATTAAATGGATTTTTTTGAAATATATTTGTGTAATGGCTGTTTGGAGAATAACATATCACATATTGGATTAATTTAAGTGAAGATGAAATTTCCATCTTACATTTCAGCTCATCATATACTCAATACAGATAGAGTAGTGAAATGAAAGGACACTTTTCTAAAAAAAAACTTTTGGAACATATCCCTAAACAGTGTATAAATCTTTTTACCAACAACAGAAGTTACCATGTTGATTATATGTTTATATATATATAAGATTGAGTTCAAATGAGAACCCCATCCTTATATGTGAACCTATCTTGGCCTTAGATCTAATCATGTGTGTGGACAAGATTACTTCTATTTTTTTAATTTTATTAAATCAATAATATGGTATGTAAGGGTTGTTTATATCTTTTTACCTAATGCTCTGAAATCAAATCAAATACAAAAATAACAAATCATCCGTGAAAATAAAAAATTTCTGTCCTTATTTGCAGATCCCAAATCAACAACCCCGTGAGAAACCAGAAATCCCAAACGGCAGTCCCCCTTTTTCTTCTTCCTTTCTTCTCCAACGTAAGAAATCGGCGAATCGAGAAATTGGGAATCGGCACGGTGAATGGACAGGCGGCGGCAATTCAACCGACCGTATGAGTAGGCGGTGATGAAACTCTGGCGGTAGTGGTTCAAACTGAAGGCGGCTCCTGCAAGGGCAGCGACAAAAATGGGCGGCCAGAGGCGAAAACGGCTGGGCTTGCTTCCGGTCGGGCGAAGGTCTGGCTCAGCGGCGAAAATGGGCGGCCAGCGACGGTGCTCGCATCCCAACGGTGAAGCCTTCTCCTCTGTTGACGATGACTCACAACGGAGGTTGACGGAGGTGGTGATGGCGTTCGGGCATGGACTTCGGGCCGCGAGTGATTTGGGCGGGGCAAAAATTGGCGAAGGCTTCTCCATCAATTTCCAGAATTCGGCCGACGCACCTCCTTCGATTCCTGAATCGGCGGTAGCAACCCGTTTCTTCTACAGGTGGCGTAGGGTTTTGATTCGGCAGCTCTGGATTTTTGTCGAACAGGGTTCGACCAGGGGTTGTTGGGTTGGATTCGAACGACGGCGATTTTCTCATAAACCATAGAATCCTCCCCCCATCAATAAAAAGGAGTGGTAGTGTAGTAAAAAAGCGTTGCAACAATATAAGGAAAACACTCCAAATAAACTAGCACTGCCAACATATCAAAAAAGTATTGCTGCGTTATTATAAAAGCATTAGTTATATAGTAAAAATCCAAATTCTTACTCGTAAATAACAGTGCTTTTTATAGAGTATTGTAGTGCTAAAATTAGTCATATGCGATTCTTTTAATATTCAGGTTTTAAATTTAATTACATTTATTTATTTTTACATTTTTAAACATGCAATATGTATCTTAAAACGTAGATCTTGAGAATGTGATTAATTTGATATATATTTTATTTAAAACGAATAAAATTTGAGAAAGTTATGGTTTGTTGAAGATTTGTGTTTTATTTTAAATTTTGAATTTGCCTACGTAACAATAGTTATAAACGAAATTTGCGATGCATTTTTGTATACAGTCGTAGTGCTTTCTTTTTACCCATTGTGCTTTGTAAAGAGCAATGCAGTGCTCTTTATAAATGTTGATATATGTCCAAAATACCCTTTTTATTAAATTAATGCAGTATTTTACATAATTACCCTACTGACATGTCATGTTCTCAATCATTAAAACTATTCAATCTAATGGTCAAGATAAGTCCCTAGGTTCACATATAATGACAGGGTTTCATTTGAACCCAACCCTATATATATATATATATATATATATATATATATATATATATATATATATATATATATATATATATATATATATATATATATATATATATATATATATATATATATATATATATATTGTTTATGTTTTGTTTACAACACCATTATGAAGTTTGAGCAACATCAACATGTAGTTTACATATTGAGTGTACGGTTAGTTTACCGTACATTCAATATGTAAACTATATATACAAATTTATTATCTTTTGTTTACACACCATTATTAAGTTTGAGCAACATCACCACGTAGTTTACATATAGAGTGTACGGTTTGTTTACCATCTTTTCCACGAAATGAATCTATACGGGCCTACGGGTTTTTTATGATTGTGTGTAAAACTAAATTAGAAGGCTTCTCCCACCACCACCACCACCCACCCCCCCAAAAAAATAAAAAATATCACATTTTCATTCTGTTTATGTTTTGGTTATCATATTAGTATCAAGTTTGAGCATATGTGAATATGTAGTTTACACATTGAGGTTACTATTTGTTTATAACTTTTACAATAAATTGGTATGACCTTTTTTTGGTTGTTTTATGATTTTGTCACCACATGTATGTTTTTATACTGTGTTTCTGTGCAGGCTGATAAAAATTGAACTATATCCAATGTATTATTTTTTCGACTAGGTTCTTATTTTTTGCAATTTAATATATGTTTTTTGTGTATAATTATCTTATTTTATACTGAAATAACATATGATCATGTAATTTTTGTTAAATGATTGGGACCTACTACTAGGGGGTATCCCGTTCTTCGGCGCAAGGTCGATAGCTTCAACAGTGAAGCTACTATCATAGAGATCAGACAAGTGCTCACATCGGCGCAGCGCGAACTGTTCAAGAAATCCTGGTTTGGAAAGTTTATAAAAAACTTCAAAGTGTAATCCCAGATAGTGCAAAGTTTATTATTCAGGGAGGTGGCCCAGAAGAGGAATGACGAGTTGTGGGTTGATCTGAACGGTAAAATCATGCGGTTCGGGATAGAGGAGTTTGTCGTCATAACTGGGTTGAAGTGTAACGGGTCTTCCAACAAGTCTGGGATTGAACACATTTCTGGTGGTACGTACGACAAGTATTTTTGCTCATTTTGATTCACTTACCAGACAAGCCATCCATCACAGATTCATCATTGGAAATCTCACAACCGACGAAGATGCTGTCAAGATTGCTTCTCTGCACCTTCTAGTCAATTTTCTACTCGGTTCCCAGTTGCCATTGTTGGTGGACCGTTCCTACGTCGAATTGGTAGATAGTGCGGCAGCAAACGATTATCCTTGGGGCAAGGAAGTTTATAAATTCACGATGGAACACCTGAAGGACCAGTGTTAGGGAAAGGAGAAAGAGTGCTGCGAATAACTATATAAAGGGGCAGAGTCGTTTCATCATGTACAAATTGCGCGGCTTCATCATGTCACTACAGTGGTGGTTCTACAAGATATGTGAGAATGTGTCTGGTATAGCTTGTATTCCTGTTGGTCAATCGTCAATACCCAGGATGCTAAAGTGGAGGTCCATAGGGGAAACAAAAGAACAAGGACGTAAAGGCAAACTTTCTAAGTTTACCCCCGAGCAAGGTAAACACAATAAACATTTTTTAATTATGAGTCATTTTGTAGTTCATTAGTTTACTTAACACACACATCAGAAGATGCACATGTTATTTCAAAAAAATTAATAGCTTATATCGCTGTAGTTCAACAACATAACTCCAACAGAGGAGGAGCAGAATACTCTGGAGTTGGGTGATTTCTTCAAGGGTCCTAACAAGTGGGTGCGTTGTGATGCTCCACCAAGTTCTTCATCGGGATCCATACCCACTGATTTGAGTAGCAGGTTGGATGAGGTTATCCCATAAACAAAACGTTATTGCGGTCGATATGGAGAAACTTGAAGTTATTTTTAAGGACTTTCTCTATTGATGTGATTTCTCGACTTCAGTCGATACAGGATGCAGTTGTGGTATGCTTTATGTAACAACTTATGGTTCAAAATTTTTGTGTTACTAGACAGAATCTGTTATTATTTTTTTTGACAACAATGTTTAATATGCAATAAATTATCTCTATTTCAAGGTACTGTCTAACACAAACACGGATTGCGGCAAAGGCAACGATCCCCGGGTGACAAACTCTGAATTACTCTAATAAATATTTCAGCAATATCACATTATTTCAATTTTTTTTGTCACATAAAAGTATATAAAATAACCATTTCTATATATTCTGTTTCATTTTTTTAGGATACTGATAACAAACCAACGGACTCCTGCGTAAAGTCCCTTGATGATATCGAGCCTGGTGATATTGAGGTTCCTACACAGTTGTTTGAGGAACTAGTGAAGAGTGCTACAAAACAAACCAAAATCTCGCATGAAGCCGATGTTTCAGATGGAAAACATAATGCAAACGTACGTCACACTCTGTACTATATTATAGACATTATCAATCAGTTCTATTGTTTATCTACGTTGTGCCTATTTTTATACTTTTTTGACAGGTTGTTTATGCTA
>BMAC01000453.1:997008-1011645 GCA_014905375.1 Phtheirospermum japonicum
AACAAGCTGAAAATAAGAGAGGGAAAACACAACGAGGCAGCAGACCTAGATGTGGCAAAATTAGTCACAATATCAAAAATATGGTGTCCGAAACTGAACTTTACACCCTTCCCAAGCTTAAATAAAAACTGGGCCTGAGGCCGGGTAACAACCGTAGTGTTCTTAGATGGGACCCAGTTGCAAAGTGCCACTTTGTGCATAATAGAATGCAAAGACGAGAGCCGAGTGCTCGGCAGTTGCTCAAACCACGAATGAACCATACCACCAGATAAAAAAGACACAACCTCATCCATATCATCCACAACAAAATTACCCCGATGTGTAGTGGTGCCAAATAAATCATCAATTAAGTCAGGAGTGAAGGCAAACACTTTACCACGCAGAAAAACTTTCCCATAGTTCACAGAGCTTAAATCAACAATCGAGGGCAGCATATTTGCATAGAACTCAAGAACTATGTCTCTGACAAATGGAATGGCGGTAGAGACTGTGGAATACATACCATGAAATCGGAGGTAGGCTATCAGGTTATGGCGCTCAAACAAATCAATCGGCACTTTTCTCTCAGCGATCAGATGGCGAGTTTGATAAACATCAAACAGCTCAGCAGCCTCAGCAGTTAAGAATTTCTCTGAAAAGGGCTCCACGTCCTCAATCTCGGGTGTAGGAGTTGCAGTGCCAGATGAGGACTGGGAGTGATCACATGCAGCCGAATAGGACTGCGTGAGAGAATGCGATGGAACAGGGACAGATGCAGAGCGGGAGGGCGAGACAGACTTTGAGTGACTCAATGTTGGTAAGGGGCTACCAACATGACTATCAACATCATCCTATGCAGCTGTCTTCTTTTTCTTCCTGTCCTTTTTGAATGCAGCAAGAACAACTTTCAAGGGCACATCCATTGAAGAGTCAGGGGAATGTTCAAAAAGACTTGTATCAAACTCAGGTGATGCAGCACGAATTGGAGACGGCTAGGGAACATCAGCAAGCGACTTGGCGGAACTAGTAACTTCGCCGGTGATGAAGTCTAGCACAGTATATGGAGGCGAAGAGTACTCAGTAGCAGATGACTTGGGAGAGACTTTGACTTTTTTCTGGCTGGGAGAGACACTGTCTTTCGTCAGGCCGGGTCTCCTGGCGGATTTACGTACAAGCTGTTTCCGGCGAGTAAACCGCTTCTTCTCCGGCAAACTGGGAGCAGAAGCAGACGGTGGCTCAACTCCGGCAATCGGAGCAGCAGGCTCAAAATCATGATCATCGGGGTCAGACTCCACAACAACATCCTCCTGGAGGTTCATGTGTTCAATCGGCACGTGGCGACGCGGACCAGCCTTGCTCTTTGGGAACGCGGGCGGCACAACGCCGGGCGGTATGTTGCGCAAACGCCTAGACTGCTTCAAGGTAGGATTTCCTATGCGGCCAAAGGTCTCAGCCACAAAAGCTAAATCGGGGGGGTTATCGACGTCTATTTCGTTCCCGGGCTGTCCAGGGAACACTTGAGTAACCGGCGTGGCGTCGACCGGCGATGGAACAGGCACGGCAGCGAGAGAATCAGGCGCATGCAAATTAGGCGGCGATGTTGATAGTGGTGGGTTTGAAGAGCTACCACCACCAATCTCTTCACGAATATCTAGGCCGCCCATCTTTGGATACGGCAATGGAATCTAGTCGCCGGAGCGGCGAACCTCCTCTGGTAGTTCAGGGACTGACGGCGGTGGAGAGCTAGACATCCTGCAAAATCTTACAGAAACACACAATCAAGAACAGAAATTCGAGAGAATTGGAGAGTAGTAAGGAGTCTGAGAGTTGTAATTCGAAAGGGGTTTGGGGATTGTCATCAAACGGTAAAAAATTGCAGCTTTTTATCCCTAAAAAAAAAAGACCGTTGCACTAGGAGAGAGAGGGTATAAATAAAAGGGAAATTCCCCCCCCAAAAAAATAAAAAATATCACATTTTCATTCTGTTTATGTTTTGGTTATCATATTAGTATCAAGTTGAGCATATGTGAATATGTAGTTTACACATTGAGGTTACTATTTGTTTATAACTTTTACAATAAATTGGTATGACCTTTTTTTGGTTGTTTTATGATTTTGTCACCACATGTATGTTTTATACTGTGTTTCTGTGCAGGCTGATAAAAATTGAACTATATCCAATGTATTATTTTTCGACTAGGTTCTTATTTTTTGCAATTTAATATATGTTTTTGTGTATAATTATCTTATTTTATACTGAAATAACATATGATCATGTAATTTTTGTTAAATGATTGGGACCTACTACTAGGGGGTATCCCGTTCTTCGGCGGCAAGGTCGATAGCTTCAACAGTGAAGCTACTATCATAGAGATCAGACAAGTGCTCACATCGGCGCAGCGCGAACTGTTCAAGAAATCCTGGTTTGGAAAGTTTATAAAAACTTCAAAGTGTAATCCCAGATAGTGCAAAGTTTATTATTCAGGGAGGTGGCCCAGAAGAGGAATGACGAGTTGTGGGTTGATCTGAACGGTAAAATCATGCGGTTCGGGATAGAGGAGTTTGTCGTCATAACTGGGTTGAAGTGTAACGGGTCTTCCAACAAGTCTGGGATTGAACACATTTCTGGTGGTACGTACGACAAGTATTTTGCTCATTTTGATTCACTTACCAGACAAGCCATCCATCACAGATTCATCATTGGAAATCTCACAACCGACGAAGATGCTGTCAAGATTGCTTCTCTGCACCTTCTAGTCAATTTTCTACTCGGTTCCCAGTTGCCATTGTTGGTGGACCGTTCCTACGTCGAATTGGTAGATAGTGCGGCAGCAAACGATTATCCTTGGGGCAAGGAAGTTTATAAATTCACGATGGAACACCTGAAGGACCAGTGTTAGGGAAAGGAGAAAGAGTGCTGCGAATAACTATATAAAGGGGCAGAGTCGTTTCATCATGTACAAATTGCGCGGCTTCATCATGTCACTACAGTGGTGGTTCTACAAGATATGTGAGAATGTGTCTGGTATAGCTTGTATTCCTGTTGGTCAATCGTCAATACCCAGGATGCTAAAGTGGAGGTCCATAGGGGAACAAAAGAACAAGGACGTAAAGGCAAACTTTCTAAGTTTACCCCCGAGCAAGGTAACACAATAAACATTTTTTAATTATGAGTCATTTTGTAGTTCATTAGTTTACTTAACACACACATCAGAAGATGCACATGTTATTTCAAAAAAATTAATAGCTTATATCGCTGTAGTTCAACAACATAACTCCAACAGAGGAGGAGCAGAATACTCTGGAGTTGGGTGATTTCTTCAAGGGTCCTAACAAGTGGGTGCGTTGTGATGCTCCACCAAGTTCTTCATCGGGATCCATACCCACTGATTTGAGTAGCAGGTTGGATGAGTTATCCCATAAACAAAACGTTATTGCGGTCGATATGGAGAAACTTGAAGTTATTTTTAAGGACTTCTCTATTGATGTGATTTCTCGACTTCAGTCGATACAGGATGCAGTTGTGGTATGCTTTATGTAACAACTTATGGTTCAAAATTTTTGTGTTACTAGACAGAATCTGTTATTATTTTTTTTGACAACAATGTTTAATATGCAATAAATTATCTCTATTTCAAGGTACTGTCTAACACAAACACGGATTGCGGCAAAGGCAACGATCCCCGGGTGACAAACTCTGAATTACTCTAATAAATATTTCAGCAATATCACATTATTTCAATTTTTTTTGTCACATAAAAGTATATAAAATAACCATTTCTATATATTCTGTTTCATTTTTTTAAGGATACTGATAACAAACCAACGGACTCCTGCGTAAAGTCCCTTGATGATATCGAGCCTGGTGATATTGAGGTTCCTACACAGTTGTTTGAGGAACTAGTGAAGAGTGCTACAAAACAAACCAAAATCTCGCATGAAGCCGATGTTTCAGATGGAAAACATAATGCAAACGTACGTCACACTCTGTACTATATTATAGACATTATCAATCAGTTCTATTGTTTATCTACGTTGTGCCTATTTTTTATACTTTTTTGACAGGTTGTTTATGCTACAAAATTATATATATATTTTTTCATTTATACATTCAAAAACTATCTATTCAGTTCACTCAAATGAATACCAAGTTCATTGTTTTCTGGTTTACACACACACACACACACACACACACACATATATATATATATATATATATATATATATATATATATATATATATATATATATATATTATACATACATACATACATACATACATACATACATACATACATATATATATAGTTTATATTTATACTTTTCGTTCATGGTTTATTTTATTCATTTAATAAATTTTCAATGCATATTACTGTTTCACTTGTAAATAATTTTTGTAACCAGAAGGTGGCAGATGTTACGGACACAGTCGGCGCACCAACTCGTGTAGCAAATTTGGATAAGTTTTTTAGCAAAAAGACATTCCTTTGTCGAGGCCATCATTCGATGCCATCTTGTCTGGTGTCAATGATAACGTGTCGAAGTGTCCAACATGTGTTACAACAAATGATGTTGCGAAAGAGGTGCCTTTTCCCTAATTTCACGTTTACAATCCCCAATTAGCTCGGTAGTTAGCGTATTTCATTACAGATAAACTAATATGTTTTATTTTAAATAAAATTCACCCTTGTATTTTTGCATAACACTTCAGTTTCATTTATCTATGTAGGTTGTCCCCAACAAAAAATAGAAAGACAAGATTGTCGAGCACAAACACAAGAGATCATGTCCACTCGATGATTACTATTGGACATTGGAAGACGAGGAGAAAGCACACAACTTTGATGCTTGGTTGAAGAAGGGGCTCCTGATTCATCCAAAGAAGACTCCCAATGGGTATATTTCTCAACTTTTATAAATATTTTCTTTTTGTTTTGAATGTCCACCTATCCTTTTTAATTTTTTTAATGCAGTTTCTATGTTGATTACAGACTATGTTTATTCATCTCATCAAATGATGTGTTTTCATATATTATTTTTTTGCAAATTTATTTTATGCTTATGGTTATGTGTGTGTGTGTGTGTGTGTGTGTGTGTGTGTGTGTGTATATATATATAAACATAAATTGATTGTGATTTGTTTGAGCAACATCACCATGTGGTTTATATATTGAGTGTGCAGTTTGTTTACCATTTTTAACATTGTTCAATGTATAGGGCTTACGGGTTTTTTATTATTCTGTGTACAGCTATAATAGAATGCTTATCCTATTTTTATATCACACTTTTGTGCAATAAATTGGAAATTACAATGCATCGAACCGTTTATCAAGATATGTTTCACAACACTATTTTCGATCTTTTATATTTGTGTTTTACATTTTCTATCGCGTGAACATTTATCGAAATGTGAGCATGTGTGTCTTGTTTGTTTATTTTTTTACTCCTTCTATTATTGCGCCGTCATTATATAAGTCATCTTTCAACTTGTTTATGATTGGGCTATCATATTACTGTGAAGTTAGAGCAAATCAAAACATGTAGTTTACACATTGCATATACGATTTATTTTTAACCGGCGGTATCAATTAATTGATGGGCCCTTTTTTGTTTGGGGTGCTTAAGTTTGTGTTCACAACCTTCGTAAATTCATAGTCTGGGATTTAATTGTTTTATAATTTGAAGCTTGAACACTGTTAACATGCAGTTTTTACACATTGAGTATACGGGTTAATATTTTGTAATTGTTCCAACAGGTACCACAATGAGACTTACGTAAAGAATAGATAACTTGATCGTTCCGCGCGGCGGAAGTTGATGCATATTAATCCGGTATATATTCATATTTTGAAGGTGTACAATCATACTTTTCAAAACAACGTAATTTGAAAGCATGACTTTCCACCTAGACCCCACTCTCAGTGAGAGCTCTAACTGTGTGATTTCGCATTTCTCGATCTCACATTCCTCTTTGTGAGATCCAACTCGCATAACGCTTAAATATTATGCACCGGATTGATTCCTCTTCTTTTTCGCGGAATTTTATTTTTACATTTCAATTTTCATATGGTTTATTTAGATATATTAGTGATATTTTTTGTCACTCAGTCGAGTGATTGTGTTTTTCTATCTATTTTCTCATTTTTAGGTTTTGATCACTACAAGTCGAGATGTGGTGATATAAGGCCGGCCTTTGATTTCAACGTGGAGCACATTTCTAACAAGAATTGGTTTTTCACACTGAATGGGCCTGGAAAGTTTTGGGATGACACTGTAAGAATCCAAATATACAGTCCTAATATTATTATATTATATTCTCACCCACACGAGTTCAAAACATACGCTGATAAAATCTGTTTCATTTTTCCCCTCACCCAGCATGTGGATGTGATATTATACTACCTGCGGAAGATTGGGTTGTATGCAGATGTTGATGTCCACTGATTTGTACTTTTTTGTACACTTTTTTGTTACCTTTTTGTGTCACATCCGCGTGTGTTTTGCTTGCATTTACGGGTTTTAGGAGTCGTTTTAGCATATTTTGTTAGTTTTAGTTTTTTATAACTTTTGTGCGGTTTTTAGTAGTTTTTCGTACATTTTTATCCTTTTTTGTATTTTTGGCCGTAGGATGACCAAATGGGTTCCACGCATGTTTGGAGGCATCCCACTCGACTCGGATTGGAATGGACAAGCAAGGGAACACAGCTCAAACGAGGAGAGACAGCCGGCGGACGTTTAGAGCAGAAATGAGAAAATCGAGCCGGAGCAGCCGTACTAGTCGATCGACTGGACCTCTCCAGATTGACTGCTTGGTAGTGAATTTGGAAATTTTGGGCGAAGCAGTCGATCGACTGCTCCTCAGTCGATCGACTAAGATGCAGTCCAGCTCGTGATTTTGGTCCATTTTGATGATTTTGCCCCTGCATTTTTGTATAAATAAGACCAGCTCTCTCCAACCTTATCCAACCTTCCTTGGTGGAATTTGGACTCGTTCCATTTCCTCCAAGCCTTTACCATTCCTTGCAATAATAAACCCTAGTTGATAATCCTTAGTTTAATGTAGTTTTAGCTAGCTTAGTAGTTGGTCTAGTTTAGCTTAGTTGGTTAGTTTTTAGTTAGTAACTAGTTAGTTGTTCTTAAGAAAGTGTTGGAGTGGGTGACACCTCCTTCATTTGTGGTGCTTGTTGTTTGAAGATTTGAAGCTTTTGGTGTTTAATGCAATCGGTAGTTTTCTTTCCCTTACTTTCTTGTGTTGTTATTGTTGYTGTTGTTGTTAGGTTAAAATTGTTGTGTTGGTGGTTTGGTTTTAGATTATGTTGTTTTTTTTCTTGCAAACTCCATGGATGTTGGTTTGAAKCTTTTTAYCTCTTTAGTCTAAACAAACTTTTGGCTCTTGAAAGATGTATGAATTTTTCCTCTTTGGTATTTTGTCTTGTTCAATTTAAAAGCCTTTGACTTTTCTCAAATTCAAATGATTTGATTTTCCCTCCATGGCCCTTTTTTTTAATTGTAAGCTTTTCTTGATGCAACTAGTTTAATAATTATAAGTTTAGGGTCTAAGTTCGTTTAGAACCATTAATTGGAGCTTGTCGAGAATTGGGATTGACGACCCCTACACTTAGTCGACAATTTAGGATTGACAACCCCGAATCATGGATTAAGCGCTCGGCAAAAACCGATTAATCGTGGAGACGAACCGAACACCCTAAACCCTCATTTTTTCTATTTTCATTAAAGTCTTCTTTTAAATTCAAAACTCAAACCAAATCAATAACTTAATACTTTCTTAGTTTAGATTAGTGTAATTTAGCTTAACAAGAGACTGAGTAAAAATACCGACCGCCGATTATATCTATCCTCGAGAGACACGACTCGGGAAAACTTACCGCTCTACAATCGACTCCATACTATTGCGGAGAAGATTTCTTAGAGTGCTAAGAATTCTTTGATCAAGTTTTAGCGCCGTTGCCGGGGATAGATTAAGGCTAATGGTGTTTTTAATTATTTCTCTTGTTATCTTAGTTGTTAGTTAATTTAGATTTTTGTTTTACTTTTGATGCTCGTAATCCTTTGTTGAGTGTTGTGTTTGCAAGGTACTCATTTGGGAAGCCCGATGCCACTCGCCCACACTCACGACGATCAAAGGATGCCTCTGCCGCTTGATTGATCCGGCCGAGGATGGCAAACTACCGAGCTAGTTTGTCATACGACGACCCTTATATCCAAACTCCCAATTATCCAAACCCTTACATCCAAAATCCCGAGTATCCAAATCCGTACACCACTCCCCCAAGCGATCGGGTCCCCTCGACATATGATGACCCGTATGCTTCGATTGGTCGAGAATGGGCCTAAACTTTTGATTATCCCAGCCCAAGCCCTTCATATTCTCTACCGATTACACATCCCCATAACCTGAGCATGGATCTGTATGCACCGACTCGTGGTCTTTATGATCCGGATTTTGACGATCCATATGCTCAACTCGCCCCGCCTTCTTCTTACCCGAGCTTTGACTCGTATGCTTCCCAAATTCATGATTCATATTCTTGGAGCTATGACTTTTACAACCTACCCACCTCGAGTTCGTATACTCCGAACAACGACCCGTACAACTCACTTTTTCAAGATTCGTCTATAACCCAACTCCCGGACTTAGAGTCTCTCTTAGCCGAGCTCGTGGAACGCCTTGCTCGCATGGAGACTCAAATAGAGCAAATTGCCAACGATGTGGACGAGCTTAAACAACCTTGTGTTGACGAGATGCCCATCTTTGATGTGGTGGATCCCACTTTTGTTTATGGCAATTCGAGCTTTGACGGTCTTGTGAAAGAGGGGTGCAAGGAGGTGGAGTTAGGAGGTGAGGAGAAAGGGTCGGAGATTGGCGTTACCCCTCTCGTGCTTATTGAAGATGTTGTAGTGGAAATTGAGGGGGAGTCACTTTTGGGGTCTCCAACGGCACTTGGAATGTCGAGCCTACTTGCTTTTGGCGAGGATGAGGAAGTTGTGCCGATTTTGGAGGATGTGGAGTTAATCGAGCCTCTTTTGCCGCCACCCGATGCTTTGTTGCTACTTGACCAAGTGGAGGTGGAAGAGGTAGTGGGGGATATGTTGGATCCTACTCTCTCGTGCCCGACTACGACTACTTCTAAAGTCGAGAGAGAGGAGATTACGGTCGGGGAGACGAAGGAGTACGTCGACCCATTTTGGGATGATCACGTTTGGGTGGTCGACTACTCCCTCTTCTGACCCCCTAAGCAAGCCCGCTCTTTTGTTGCTTTGACCTACCGGCTTGCTCGACTTGCCCGCCTTGGTGATCTTTGTCACCCGGTGTGTCTACTCGAGAACACCAAGGCGTGGCACGATCGCCATCTCTTCTTGGATCCCGGATAGCGTCATTTGTATAAACCGTCGAGCTATAGACGTTAAAGTAGCGCTTATTGGGAGGCAACCCAATTTGTAAAAAAAAAGAAAAAAATAGAAAATCCAAAAAAAATAGAAAATTCAAAAAAAAAAAAAATTTATTCGTATTTTATTTTTGCAACCCCCGTTTGTTCATTTCTTGTAGGTTGCTTGTCTTGACTCCCGGAGAGGACTTATACACGACCACGTCATCACAAGCTCGGAGATAGGGGCGTTTCCTTTTCCCTTACACTTTTTACCGCATTTTTCTAGCTTAATATGCAATGACGACATTGCTAGATTTTAAGTTTGGGGTGGTGGTTAGGGTTCGTCTTAGGAGTTTTAAGTTGATGCATGCTTGCTTGTGTTAATTTGAGTAGCGTGTGTGTTATTTTTGCTTGGATCCTTGGCAAAGTGACGCGGTTTTGATGATTTGGTTAGGGAGTTTAGATTTTCGATCGGATTTAGTGTACTTAGGTAATTTGACTTGTTGGGAACTTTGTTCGGCTTTAGCTTCATGCTATCCTTGAGCTCATATAGAACTAGTGCCTCATCTAGCCTCATCGTCGAACACTCTCTATAGGATTTTGTTTTGTATTTTGGAGTCGTCAATTGCACCATGTGCTCGATCGAAAACATTGTAAGTTGCTAGTAGCAACGATTGGTCAGAGCCGTTGATTTCTCTTTATATATATCTTGTATTTAAGTACCTTATTTCCTTGGGTACCAAAAAAAAAAACAAAAAAAAACAAATGATGATGAATAAAATAAGGATAAGTTATAAATCCTTGTAGTTATTAAGTAATAAAACGTGCAACTCTTGCACGTTTCCTCTTTCTCCTTCTTTTTAGACTTTATTTGTTAAAGAGAGTTGTAGACGATCGGGGCTAGTAGGGACCCAATTAATGGTTCGACCGTGGATAGACCTTAGCCGGGGCAAGGACGAGGGGACCAACTTGGAGGGTTACCTAGTACTTTTAGGTTTTGGGAGTTGATCTAAACTTTCTTTGCCAAAACATTTTTTGTCATCCTTTTAGCCAAACTAACGAGCATTGTAACACACGACCGTCTCGAATTGGGTTTTGTGCACTAGTTTAGGATCACCCGGGGGTAGTTTTGTAATTCTAGATTAGTATTGCTTGAGGACAAGCAATCATTCTAAGTGTGGAGTGGTTGATTTGTATTTTTTTGTTACCTTTTTGTGTCGCATTCGCGTGTGTTTTTTCTTGCATTTACGGGTTTTAGGAGTCGTTTTGGCCTATTTTGTTAGTTTTAGGTTTTTATAACTTTTGTGCGGTTTTTAGTAGTTTTGTGTACATTTTTACCCTTTTTCGTATTTTGGGCCGTAGGATGAACAAGCGGGTCCCACGCACATTTGGAGGCATCCCACTCGACTCGGATTAGAACGGACAAGCAAGGGAACATAGCGTAAATGAGGAGCGACAGCCGGCGGACGTTTAGAGCAGAAATGAGAAAACCAAGCCGGAGCAGTCGTACCAGTCGATTGACTGGCTTTCAGTCGATCGACTGCTCCTCAGTCGATCGACTGCTCGGTAGTGAGTTTGGCAATTTTAGGCGAAGCAGTCGATCAACTGACCTTTAGTCGATCGACTGCGTCTCAGTTGCTCCTCAGTCGATCGACTGAGACGCAGTCCAGCTCGTGATTTTGGTCTATTTTAACGATTTTTCCCCTGCATTTTTGTATAAATAAGACCAGCTCTCTCCAACCTTATCCAACCTTCCTTGGTGGAATTTGGACTTGTTCCATTTCCTCCAAGCCTTTACCATTCCTTGTAATAATAAACTCTAGTTGATAATTCATAGTTTAATGTAGTTTTAGCTAGCTTAGTAGTTGGTCTAGTTTAGCTTAGTTGGTTAGTTTTTAGTTAGTAATTAGTTAGTTGTTCTTAAGCAAGTGTTGGAATGGGTGACACCTCCTTCATTTGTGGTGCTTGTTGTTTGAAGATTTGAAGCTTTTGGTGTTTAATGCAATCGGTAGTTTTCTTTCCCTTACTTTCTTGTGTTGTTATTGTTGTTGTTGTTGTTAGGTTAAAATTGTTGTGTTGGTGGTTTGGTTTTAGATTATGTTGTTTTTTTTCTTGCAAACTCCATGGATGTTGGTTTGAATCTTTTTATCTCTTTAGTCTAAACAAACTTTTGGCTCTTGAAAGATGTATGAATTTTTCCTCTTTGGTATTTTGTCTTGTTCAATTTAAAAGCCTTTGACTTTTCTCAAATTCAAATGATTTGATTTTCCCTCCATGGCCCTTTTTTTTAATTGTAAGCTTTTCTTGATGCAACTAGTTTAGTAATTACGGGTTTAGGGTCTAAGTTCGTTTAGAACCATTAATCCGAGCTTGTCGAGAATTGGGATTGACGACCCCTACACTTAGTCGACAATTTGGGATTGAAAACCCCGAATCGTGGATTAAGCGCTCGGCAAAAACCGATTAATCGTGGAGACGAGCCGAACACCCTAAACCCTCATTTTCATTATTTTCATAAAATCTTCTTTTAAATTCAAAACTCAAACCAAATCAATAACTTAATGCTTTCTTAGTTTAGATTAGTGTAATTTAGCTTAACAAGAGATTGAGTAAAAACACCAACCGCCGATTATATCTATCCTCGAGAGACACGACTCGGGAAAACTTACCGCTCTACAATCGACTCCGTACTATTGAGGAGAAGATTTCTTAGAGTGCTATGTCCACAATCGGTACACAACAACTGATGTATTTTTTGACTAATCTATCACCAGTTTGTACAAGGTGTACACATCAAAATCCATCAGACACCACAATCATAAATGCACATAGACCTATCATTGACTACTTATTCGGTTACAAATTGATTTGTGGGACTTCATGGTTCTAGGTAGACTACGTACTATTCCCTATTCAGATTCAACTAAGTCAAGCAGGCCACTGGATATTAGGTAGACTGTCAGTTCTAGATGGGTTATTCTTTATTTATGATGCACTCCACTTGCCCGAGGTTGATCGCGCTGTCGACGAAGCGGTACCCTACTCTATACTTCTACCATTGTTCCTGGATCTTGTGGGATTTTATAATCTGAGAAAAGATATCAATGCTCAATATGGTGGGTACAAGGGGAAAGGAAAGACAGACCCATTTGAAGTTATAATTGCTGATAATCTACCGGCGCAACAACCCGGGTGATTCTTTCAACTTCATCTATTTATTTTCTTATGCCTTCAACATATATTGGTCATTATTTAATTTATTTGATCTAACTCTATTTTTCTATGGATTTTCATATTTTTTGTCATGTTTGCAGGGATTGTGGTTTGCACATGGCGACGTACGCTGAATACTTCAACTCAGACGACGACATTGCAGTTGATGATTTCGATGCCGAGGTCCACCAAAAGCATTTGGCTTGCCTGTTATGGAATCACGGGAAGAAGAAGATTGACGAGGGCTATTGTAGTGAGGACGAGTCCCCCGGCCCATTGCCAGAGAGTATCAGGGAAAACATCGTCAATCAGAATATGAAATAAATTTCCAAGTGGTCTACATTTAATGTTTTTGTCGAACAATGCACGTGGTTATTCTGGACTTACTAGACTTATAAGATCATAATGATCTTCTGAACTAATTTCTTATTTCTATTTTTAATTTTTATATGTTTTCACAAAACTATGGTGTATGTGCTAGTTCGTTCACAACATATCGTCGGGGATGTTTAAATTTGGTCCTTTTGTCTACGAAACCTAGCAGGAATCCTTTTCGCTTTTTAATTCATGTATCCCTGGAACATCACCAGTAGTTTTATGTCTTTGATCATCTCAAAATGGACACCTATGAAGCATTATTTGTTTTTTTTTCGCTTTTATTTTTCGTAATTTCTATATGGAGGTCAACGGACGTTTTATTACTCATTTAGGTTGTTTCCTCGAATATGATATACATTACATCTACCTCAGCAATGTTTCTTGTATGTTTTTCATCCTCCATATGTAGTACGTGTATGTATTTTATTTATGAACTTTTCTCGTAGAACGTTTCTAATAATTCGCATGTTTGTTTAACGCAGTTACATTTAAATTTTACGGACTGTTTCTTTTGAGTTTCTTGTATGTGTTCATCCATCATATATGGTACGTGTATGTATTTTGTTTACGAACTGTTCTCATGGATCATTTTTAATAAGTCGCATGTTTGTTTAACTAGCAGTTACATTTTTACATTTTACGGACTGTTTCTTTTGAGTTTCCAATTTTTAAATTACCTATAAACACTGTACTAAGTGCCACTGCAATTCTCGTAAGTTCATTTTCTATTTACATCTCCCCACGAACACGGATGCACCACTGCAATGGGGGGATATTTACTGTTAACAAGTATTTTATCCATTGTATTCTGCACGTACGGGGACAACCAACCATGTTTTTCATAGAAACAAACCATCAATCACACACACAAACACATGATTTTATCTATCACCAATTCTTATGTCCATAATACTAGGCATCAAACAAACAATTCAATCATATCAAATGTTTACAAAAAATAGATTGTTTAGTTGAAGGCTGACCCCTACAAGTCTTCATGTTGTGTCCTCTTATTCCACATCTGCCACATTTCGTTTTTTGGGTGTACTCACCTACAGAGGGTGTCCGTAGCCTTTTCGGTCTACCTGATCTTACTCGCCCGATTGGAGGAAGAACGATGCCATCGCCGACAACATCTTGTGGTGTCCATGCCCCGTCACTCCGAACAGGATAAACGGACTCTTCGTACATCGCCACCATAGACTCCTTATAGTAATACTTCGAACAATACGGAATCGCATCTTTATTTCGCCCTCTCAATACGCTCAGAGCGTGTGCACATAGGAGTTTATCCATTTGGATCCGCTTACACGTGCATGATTTCTCTTGCAAATCAACTACAAAAACTGAATGACCAATCGACACTTGGTATATTCTATCATTTGCTCTTTGAACCTACCTTATCAAACAAATAAACACCAAGAGTTATAAGATTATAAATATATATTTACAAAGGGGAGTCGGTGAATGCAGCCTTAAGGTTCGCCAAGGGAGTTACTTATAATGACTCTTCCCAGAGTGTTTGAGGGCGTTACAACAAAAGTAGAACATTGCGAACAGTGATGAAGCAAAATGCACTTTCACAACGTTGACTAAAACAGGGCCAAGATATGATAGAAGAAAATTATAAGATGTCATTGCGTATGACGGTTAGTAGTTTTTTTTTTTTTGTTTTTTT
>BMAC01000453.1:1012471-1026095 GCA_014905375.1 Phtheirospermum japonicum
GGATTAGGTTTAAATGAGAGTCATGTCCCTTATATGTGAACATACGGTCAATTATATGTTTTAGATCTAATTAAATGGATGGATTAGATTTTTTGCGTATTTTCTTATTTGATTAAAGCATTATGATTGTATAATAAAAGCACTGATGGTGTACATAACTAAAATTATATATATATATATATATATATATATATATATATATATATATATATATATATATATATATATATATATATATATTAGTAAATTAACCTTCAATTGGCTACTTTACTCAGTTAATTTACCAAACACTAATTTAGAATTATCTATCATCTCTTTAAACCACTCCAACCAATCAGGGACAAAGAGAAGATTATTAGAGGCTCATATATCTACATGGATGCATAATGTGATCACCATTCCATTAGGGCATCTTTATTAAAGCTTCTCCATAAACCTGCATTTTCAACTCCCAATGTGCAATCTATATCTATACATATTAAAGCCAAGAAGCTGACAATTTTTTTGGCGCAAATCAATTTAACATTGTTGGCTTTTCAGCTATTTTTTAATAACTGGAATTTGGGTTTGACATTGTTGACTTTTCAACTCTATTTACTATCCAACTAGTTTTTTTTATACCCGTGCGATGCATGGGGTAGAAAGTTAAAATATAAAAATATAAATTATATTACTTTTATTATTATTTACTATGTTGAAATATAAATAAACAGAGATATAGAGGTGAAGAGAAATAATTAAAAAATTCACACTACATAAACTATAGATCGAATCCACAATATATATATATATATATATATATATATATATATACACGCACACACAAATGTACAATAAATAATAATATTCAAACAACGTATTACCATATTACTACCATAAAAAATAAATAATATTCAATTATTTATAAACGTCCTCGAACTAACCTTCGTCACTGCTTTCACCAAACTTTCATTCCTATCCGACACAATGCACATACCATCTCTCGTCCCAATTGCAGCTCTCAGATTCACAAAGAACCATTCGTAAGCCAAATCATTTTCAGAATCAATAACCGCAAATGCGAGAGGCAAAATATGTGTGTTCGCGTCCAGCACACTTGCCGTTAGGAGAGTTTCACCATACGATGCTTTTAAGAATGTCCCATGCACCACAATGATGGGCCTGCAATGTTGCCAACCTTTTATCGATGCGTCCATTAATATGAATAGAAACTGAAATTTGTTATTGTCTGATGTTTTCAACTTTACAAAACTCCCAGGGTTTGCCTCAGTAAACAGCTCGAGATACCGAGCTATCATATTATACGACTCATCCGATTTACCTCGGACCTCGTCCATTGCCTTTCTTCTGGATGTCCACTCTTTTTTGTAGTTCAATTAACCCCATGGTCATCCTTCATGTCCCTCATTATGTCTGCCGGTGTATATGTCATTTTCAAACTACATAAACTTTTTTTTATACAATCGTTTACAATTTGTGATGTAGCTTGCCGTTTCTCGTTCATTCTTCTATCCAGCAGACATGTGTGCGCATTGTGCATCGATCGCACCTTGAAAACACCAGAATTACCTACACAAGAAGCTTTCATAAACCAACCACATTCATCATCCACACATGCGATGTAATACTGCTTATGACACGACTTCATAACCCTGAAATTGAATTTTTGGATTAGCGCAAAGAACTTCAGGGTTCTTTTTAAAACTTCTACATCCCTGAACACCTGCCTCGATCACGTCTCCTTGTTCAATGTCGTAATGCATGACATCAGTTTCCTCAACTGGTATTTCAGTTTTTTTTTGGTTAAATGACTCAACCTCATCAACAATTTCATTCGCTGCCTCGTTTGCAAATTTAAATAGACTTGATTCTGTTAGGTTTGTATCAAGCATCACATCCCTCAAACGGTGCACATGCTGTTGTGATAGAATTCACAACATCGCGTCTCACCTCCTTAATTATCGTGCACAAAGGGAACTTCATATAATTGGGTTCTTTCACCTTCAATTCTTTGTAAAATTCTAAGCATTCATCATCTCGTATGGAAATTGGTGGATATGCATCCTTAAGTTGATAATTCAACACAACACGTTAACCATTCGTATTAATTTTTAATTGTTCTGCAATGAGCCTATTCAAATCTTCATAATTGCATCCTGTATTAATCGCAACACCTACAACCTCAAAATTAAGATAGTTTTTCTTCTCGTCCCACTCACCATTACGATGTACCAAAACAAGTGTCGTAGCCATTTACTGAAAAAACAAAAAAACAAATTAAAAAAAAAAAAGAAAACTATGACAAACGTCAAAAAACTATATCAAATAAACAAATAATCGATAAACAAACAAACAAAATATAGACACTCGGTTATGACGTATATCAATTAAACAATTAATCAATAATCAATACGATGCGTGTTAAATTTACCATCAAGTAAACACTGAACTTCCAGCGCAAAACAACTCACCATATGGTCCATTAGATGTAATAGTTATTTATTTTTTTGCAAATATGTGGCACCGTTTGTTTTTATGTACAGTCAGATTTTTAGAGGTTCAAATAAGTAAACAAAAAATCATCCAAAATTTAACGTATCATTCTTAACAAATTGGGATAAATTAAAAAAAACGAGTAACAAAAAGTACAAAAAACTACTGAACAAAGTAAAAATAAATAAATTATAAACAGGACCAAAAGGTGTAGATATCTTTAAAAAACCCGAAGCCTTACCTATCTTTTCCCTTCGTGATTAGGAGCTCCTGGCAGATGATAGTTGCGTACAGTTTTCTCAAAGATTCTGTGTGTTTACTTGACTTGTTTTTCTATATAGTTCTGTGTTCCCTATCGAGTTTAATGTTTACATCATTTTTTCGTCAATTCTTACCCATATCAATTAAAAAGCCATCCATGATTAAGAGATTGGAGTGATTTCCATTACAGTTTATGTACGGGTTACTCACACAATAAATTAGTGGGCATCGTATTTAAACTATAATTTTTGGTATTTCTGTTAATTGAAGGCGACTATTATGTGGGGTAGAGAATCTCGTAAACTTGGAATCCCTTTCATATTGGTTAGCTATTTTTGGAATTTTTTAACTATGGATCTCTTATATTAGGTATCCATGTCATTAACCCAAAAAACAAACTAAAGAGTGTGAGTAACAAGATAAAGATGAAAAAACTGTTGATGATGAAGGTGAAGAGCCAATTGATGATGACAGTGATGAAATGAAGGATATTAGGATATTGGATCTCCATCTAAGGGAAATATTTAGAATAGATTAATAGTTTGAATATGTAAATATTTTGGATGATGATGGATGATTTGGATGATGTTTTAAATATTTAATATTCTTGTTACTTAACATTTGTGTTATACGTGCATCACATTTATATTATATGTACATCAAATTTATATCACATGCACATTATTTCTCATAATAAATATACATAGTATAAAATTATGTTATACATTAGATTTATGTTATTTGTACATTACATTTGCGTTATATGTATATCAGATTTATTTTATGCGTGCATATTAATTACATTTGTAGTATACGTACATCAAATTTATGTTATGTATACATAATTTACATAATCAATGCACCTTGTATAATATATATATACATCACATTTATATTATGTGTACGTTATTCACACGATCAATGTAACTTGTATAATATATACATCACATTTATGTTATATATACATCAAAAAGACACTGAATGTGCACCGTATAATTCTACTTATATATGTACATACTTTTAAAAAATATGTACATCAACAAGATAATAAATGTAAATAATATAAACTCATTATCTACATCATAAAATAAGTATTTTTGGTTCACCTATACGCTTGATATATTATTTTCACATGCATGTACTTCGACAACACGATAAATGTACACCGCATAAAACCAACAACAAAAAAAAAAACATGGAACAAAAAATAATCATGTATAATAAATACATTAGTTTAAAATAGTACGTGCATCGATGGTACGATAATTTTACTCCATATAAACTATTTGCAATTTTAACTAGACTTTCATTGCAATAAGGATACAATTACAAGAACAATTGCATAAAGTAGATTTTAGTATTTTGTACTCAATAAACAGGTTTTCAAATCTATGTACAATTTATGTACAATTGATCAGCTCGGGACTTCCAGTAGTTAGGCGAACAAGATAACCATCTCCAACAATTGTAGAAATAATATCCTACAAGATACAATGGAAACTAACACAATGTACATCAATTCACAAAATACGGTACATCACATAAACAATGAAATATCAAAATGCACATGAACTAAAGCATGAGCTGCATAGATCATATAGCACTACTCTTCAACAAAATAAGTATCATCCAATAATTTCATATATATGCCCAATAAAATCAACATTAGCACTAAACTCTAGAATAACACCTGCACATATACACGATGAAAAATCTGTATATCGTCACATAATATAACTATTCAAGTACGACTTACCCATATAAATCAATGTGATGTACATCTAACATCAAATTAATGTATCTTAACACATGACATAATGCACATACTCAACTGCCAACTATACCAATAAATAAAAAACACATCAAAAGGTGGTGTGTATCTCTTATCACAGTGATGTATCGTAAGCACAAATACGATGTACATATTTGACTGCAATTTCTCCATAAGTACACAAACAAAATATCACAAAAATTTAATATTATACCAAATATGCAGAAGAGGACAATTCAGGGTAGAAGCAGAATCTATGACTTCATCCATAACCATAACTGGAGAAGATAATGCATGGACATCAACGGAATCCATCAATTCATCAAAAACCAAAGTTGAAGATGCACATTAATGACATCGAAATCCGCTTCTTCATTTAAATAATCTAAAAAAAATAGACGCACCAATTCTCACAATCACTGCGCAAAAATGTGAGAACCACAAAGTCGAAGACAAAGAAGAAATTGAAAATGAAAGTAGAAACTTCATCAAGATTCGAAAAAAGAAGAAGTAGGAATCCGTAATTGGATCTCCAAATAAAACTGATGAATGGAACTCTCACTTGAATCTGCGAAGGAAAAGAGAGGAATGATAAACACTCAACTCCAGCATGTGAGAACTTTGCCAACAACTAATTTAAATGGTGCCGCTTTGCACCCGAGAGCACATTGTATGGTACACTTGGGTGCACAATATAATTTGTGATTTTAAACCATTGTTATCTCTTACTACGTAATTTAATTGCTTTCTTTTAGTTTTCTTATTATTTTTGAATTAGTTTAATTGTGGTATTTAATAAGTCTTGTGTAGTATACAACATTATTTGTCACTACTATCATTAAAAACCGTACACTTGCGGTAATTAAAAAAATAGGCGAACACCCATATGTGCGTATATTTTTCTAGGAGCACCTATTAGTAATAAATGCTTTGTATTTGTTACTCTCTCTCTCTCTCTCTTGGGAAATCATTATTAAAAGTATCACTTATATACCTTTAGTAATATAAATAAATAAATAGTTAAATTATAAGTCAGAAGCACATTTGATATTTTGATTAAGTCAGAAAATACCCAACTATTATCAAGGAGCAAAATCATTTATTGTATAAACTTTCTAAAGTTCTCGTCGATAATCCTAACTATTTAATTATGAGTTAGGTCACAAGTGAACTCGATCAATATTTAACTTGTGCATAATATTACGTATGAAAAAGTTAAATAAAGAAAATTACTTGAATCTAAAATAGTGTTTAAAGAAATCAAATAGACATAAATATAACTTTATTTTGAAAATGGAGTCGGGAATTGAAGTTAAATCTCGATTTAATGCACATACAAGAAAATACAAAGCACGTATTCCTAAAATGAGCTAACTGAGAAGGTGACCGCTCGTCGTTGAAGCGTCAAAAATATTATTTATAAAAGTCCTCGACTTTCCTCTACTAACTAGTAGCAGCGGCAAGCAAGGGTCGATCCCATGAGGAGTGTGGATTAATTTGTGATTATTCATATTTAAATAAAATATCAAAATGGGTGTAGAGATAATAAACTAACTAACGAAAATTAAATAACTAAATAAACAAGAAAACAATTAAAAACAAATAAACGAAATAATTCAGAAAATAAATAAGAAGTAATAATGAAATAACTTTCCAGTCCTAGTTCAGTTTCCACCCTCGTTCAATTCATCTAACCAATTGCTATATTAAATCCACTCATCATATGAAACTAAAAACCCTAAGTAACAATAAGCTCTGCTACTCGAATTCACCTTTACTGTGTATTTAATTAAAATAAGCTCTTTAATTAACTCTAATTATTGAATAACCTAGAATAAGATCTCTAGATTCAACCCAATAACAGCATTAAAAACCAGGCAAATAGGGTTAATCTAAGCAATAAACACATAAGCTCGGTTTATTCAACCTATGTTGTGTTATCCCTAATGATACGAGACCATTAGTTGCTTCATAGAAATCAAAACTACGACAATTACACGGGAAGCAGTTCTCTTTCTAGCAATTGATAACCGAATTCCTAATCTAGGTGGCCAATCCAAACCAAGAATTCAACAATCATGTCATGAAATAAGCAATCATGATATGTAAACAAGATAACACAAGTAATCTCATATGAAGAACGAAAGAAATACGCATAAATTAATTAAAACATAATTTCACGAGGGTTTCAACATCCCTAAGACTAGATAAAACAATTACTCACTCATGGAGTTCATGAAATAAAAGAATAAAAATAAATAAATAAAACATAAATCTAAGATAGAAAGGGATAAGAAAGCTTAGATCTTGAATCTTCAATCTTCAATCTTCAAGCTCTTGATGGATGGTTGAATTGGACTCCTTTTGGTGCCTTGGAACCCTAGGATTAATGTTCAAGACGTTTTTGAAGTATTATGGGGGGGGGAGGTATTTATAGGTTTAGGAAGTCTTGGGCAATAAGAAACCCTTAAAAACGAGTTTTCTGGGCAGTTGCATCGACGTCGCGTCGACCGACGCGACAGAGAGTTTGTGGGCAAGTGCATCGGCCAGACTTTCTATAACGGTTCTGGAGACGCCCGATGTAGAATGATGGACACGGGCGGACTGGTCGGCAGCGCTCGGCAAGCTGGCAGGCTCGCAGGATACTATAATGGTTCTTGACTAGCAGTGATGTTAGCTGTCTCCTGCTTTCTATAACAGTTGATCCCAGCGATAACCCATCTAGATAGCCCAGAATCGTCCTTTCTTTGCCAATTCACTCGTTTTGTCTCTCGTTTCCTCGTGCAACTCTTATGCAACATCCTTAAACCTTCAACTCACCAATTTAGCACCTAATTACTGCAAAATAGATCAAAAACACACAATTGGTGCTCGACTACTCATAATAATAAATATGCGAGAAATAAATATATATAAGAATATTAAGCACATAAAAATATAGGAATTAAACCATTAAATATCGCACAATTTCTCACCTATCAGAAGGAGGTAGATCAAATGAGCTAACTAAGAAGGGGGCATATAGATTTTTAAATTGTTAATTACTTAATGGGCATACTTAGTACTTACAAGACTTATATACCACTTATGTGGTTCAATACTAAAACCCTATAAACAACATATAGAAAAAAACATCAAAACAAATAAATAACAAAGAAAATACACAATAATAAAACTAATTGATACAACATGTAATACAAAACAACTAAAGAGTACACATAAATCACATAAAAATAACTGAAACAACTAGGAGAAACAACAATGATATTTGGAGCAACTTTTCATAAAGCAAAATGTCATACATCAAAACTTGAAAGCCAACACATACATCATAATAACAACCTAGAAATTACAAAGAAACACAAACAAGAAAATGAAAAAAAAATCAAGCCTCCACGGGATCAGAATATTTAAATGCAACCTTCATCATTTTGGGTAATTTCTTAGCTTAGACTTAATAGGACTAAAATCTTGCTTCAGTGGACCTTCTTTAAGCTTAACAATAGGATCAAAATCTTCAAATGCAATCTTCATTTTAATGGGTAATTTTTTAGCTTTATCTAATGATTTGTACGTTTTTGTACGTGTTTTTGTTACATTTTTGCGTCGTGACTACATGTGTTTCGCTTGCATTTATGGGTGTTAGGATTCGATTAGTCCTATTTTGTTAGTTTTAGGTTTTGTAGCGTTTGCGCGGTTTTTTTCACATTTTTCATATATTTTCACTCATTTTATGTTTTTGGCCGTAGAATGACCAGGCGGAACCCGCACACGCTTATGAAATTCTAATCGACTCGCTATGGAAGAGACAAGTAAAGACATGCAAGGGAACATAGAACGAGCAAGAAACTACGACCAGAGGACGTTGTGGAGCGAAAAACGAGAAAACCAAGCCGAAAACAGCCATGCAGTCGATCGACAGCCATCCAGTCGATCGACTGCTCGACAGAGGCTAGACTTGAACACAAGGTAGTCGATCGACTGGTAATCAGCCCGATCGACTGCCTCACAGGGAACTTTGTAATTTTTAGCCTATTTTGATAATTTTGCCCCTGCGACTTTATATATACATCCTAGCCTCTTCCCCAACAATCTTATCCCTTCCTTGGTGGATTTTGGACTTGTTACATCTCCTCCAAGCCCCCCAACCATTCCTTTGCCTTTTAAACCCTAGTTAATAAATTTTAGAGTAGTTTTAGTTTGGTTAGTTTTAGTTAGTTGTTCTTAGCAAGTGTTGGAGAGGGTGACACCTCCTTCATTTGTGGTTCTTATTGTGTTGAAGTTGTTCTTGTCTTTTGAAGATTGTAGTCTAAACTTGAAGCTCTTGTTTGGAATACAAACTTTGTAGTAATCTTTCTATTCTCTTTTGTGTTGCTCTTAATTAATTGTTATTATTTTGTGTTGGTTATGAGATTTTAGCTTATGTTGTCTTTCATTGCATTTCAAATTCTCATTTTCACTTTTTAACTTTCTAAACTTCTTCTTGCATAAAACTCCATTGAAGCATTTTCATTTGAAGCTTTTTACCCCTTTTGTCTAAACAAACCTTTGTTGTTTGAAAGACATAAGGGACTTTTCCTCTTTGATAAATTTGACTTCTTCACATTTAATGCTCTTTGACTCATTTAAGTTTTAAGCTTTGACTTTCCCTCCATTTCCTCTTTCAAAAATTTACAAGCTTTCCTTAGTTTAGTAGTTTTTAATTTATTTAAGGTTGTTAATTAGGTTTAATTACTTTCATCAAAATTAGTTATTTTCAAGCAAGCTTTTAATATTCATTCCCCTTTGCTTTAATTTGTGTTTTCAAGTTTTCATTTCAATTCAAGCACTAGCATTAAAAGTCAAACCCAAACCAAATGACTAATGCATTCTTAGAGTAGATTAGTTTAATCAAGATTAACAAAGAGAGTAAGTAAAAACACCGATTGCCGATAATATCTATCATCGAGAGACACGACTCAGAAATAACTCATCGCTCTACAATCGACTCCATACTATTGAGGAGACAATTTCTTAAATTAGAGTGCTAAGAAACCTTAAATTATCTAACTTAATAATACTAAAATATCGCTTCTATAGAACTGCTTTAAGTATCACAATTTCTTTCTTCACCAATTTGTCCTTCTCATTATCTTTATTCGCACCACTCCGCTAAACACATTTTGAATGATTTGAATTTTAATCATTTTCTTTCGCTCGAGCCTTTTTTTGACGTCATTTCTATACATTCAACGAACTAAAATTCCCTCTTAGATCTACAACTATTTTGCTCATTATCTATTACAGAATGAAGTGTGTGACGCCCATTTATATATGAAAAATGCACAATGTCAATATAAAAATTGTCATCGTTGGAAGAAACCGCAAAAAAAAAAGACTAAAATGAGGAAAACTGTAGAAAGCAGTTGTTGAAAACCCTATAAACCGGTCTTCCTCTCTCTGCAATGGCTCCATAATGTTGTTTTGCCTCTTAATGCGTCTATAACTGCCTTACTAAGAAGGAGTAAAAAAATGGGAAAATGAATTAAGTACGGAGTGGATACGCAACATATTGAGAAGTCAAAGGAGAGTGTTTTTGTCTTTTTACCCAAATAAGGGTATATTTTGTAATTCCCCCAAAAATAAAAGTTTTGGCATAATCGGTTAAAAAATTACATCTTTTTGTTTACGTATGAAAACTATCTACATTGAATTATCTTTACGCCTAAAATTATTTCTTCTACTATCATTTTGATTCAATATTGCAAAGACATGTAAATACACATTTAAAACAAGATATCTAAATAGAAAATAAACATCAATGAACAAAATACTTTAATATAATAAATGAGAGTTATCAATCTATTCTCATGTCTGGAATCAAAGAGCAAGATGGCCATGGTTGTAAAAAACATATAAAGATGTTTGAATAACGCTAAGATAAAACCGCTACGAATAAAAAGATTCATCTTGGTCCTTGTTGTCTCGTCTCATGGATGGGTGGATGGTGTTTATCTTTTTCCTCAACTCTTAGGGATCACTATCTCGAGTTCTTACATTCCAATCTTGTTCTTCAGCCCCCTGTATGACATCTAATGTTTCTTGGACAAGTGGAGTGTTTTAGGACTCTTACTTGGGGTTTTAGACCTGAAATGACATATGTTAATAATTCTTCTATTGCGCACCCGCCTTCAGGATTGTGTGCTCACTTGGGTGCTCTCCCTACTACATTTTATCTTGATAAGACCAATTCTTAGCCCTTAAAACAATCAAACCAAACTTTGGTATTTTATAATGCCCCAGGATCGCCCTCTAAACCTAACAGATGGACCCACTGTACCAACACAAGTCTTTCTTAGTGAACTTTGTCCTCACTCACACTCACCCTAAGAGACTTTACAGTGGATCAAAAATCCCACCTGTACTTCAGGCCAAGCACACTTAACTACTGAGTTTTGATAGAGGGCTTCTAGAAATGAAGATGCACTTTGATTATATGAGATTACCAATTAAATTTATTGAGCATTCCTGTTTATTCTAATGATTTGGGCTATTACGATCTACCCACCTTAAACTTGCGACATCCTCATCGCGCTTAAGCCATCTCAGGATTTATTGCCAATCGTTGGGATTCTATAGGTGACTCCTATAGATTCAATAGTTGTAACTGTGGGCTATCTTGATCTCGGGCTCCCTACACTGGGGCCTTCTCCCTTACGGGATAGCCACACGCACCGCAACCTTGTTCTGCATAGCACTTAATTCTCAATTTTGTGGTTGTCAAATGGCTATGATACCATTTGTAACGCCGTAGGTTCACCCTCCAGAACTGACAATTAGCCCCACTGTACCAATACGAGTCTTTTCTAGTGCGCTTTGTCCTCACTCACACGCATCTTGAGAGACTTATTGGGGATCACCATACTACCTCTACTCCATGACAAACACTCTTAACTTTAGAGTTTCGATGGGAGAGATTCCAAAAAATAAGATGCATATTGATGGTATGAGTTTACATAAAAAATCTATTGAGCTTTTCTAGCTAGTCTCATGATTTAGGGTGTTGAACATAGTCTTCATAAGGTTTGTACCACTACCCCTCAGATTTTTGTGGTCTCTTAAATCACTTCAATTTGACTTCGTATGAAAAAATTTATGCCCCAAATACGAAAACTGTTATAGAATCGACATGTGTGCGGAAATTACCTTATTGTCACCTTCTTTCCATTTACTTCCACTACTCTTTCTGCATTTTAACCCTGTTCCAACACCTTTTCTTTCTTATTTCATCCTCGTGCAACATTTGGTAGCCTAGCTTGCTTTCGCTAACGCTCTCGCTCCAAATAGGTTTAAAAAACCCTACTCCCTCCATCCCACGAAGATATCACATTTTTACTTTCACGGATATCAAGAAAAAGTAGTTAGTATTATTGAAATACTAAATTATACATACACTTTCCACTTATACCCTTCCTTTAACAATACGAACGAATATCAATGTGCTTTAAATAGGGGCACACAAGTAATTGCATGAGACAATGGTGGAAAATGTGATATAATTTGGGACAAAAAAAGGAAAGTGTGTTATATTTCTGGGGCGGAGGGAGTATCATTTTACTATGAAAAAAATAAAAACAAGAAAAGCATATATCTTCCGATAAATTAGGTAAACAAGGAAAACCACATGAAAATTATACATTCAGACTACAACATGTTATGAAATATACCCTTAAAACATGTAATCTTGCATGTGAACAGTGGGTATACATGGGTATTACCAAAGATAAAGGCCATGTGTGGTTGAGCCAATAAGCTCCATCAGAATGTTCGATAAGAACTTCCATAAGCTCCTGATAGCTTATTCGGCCTTATAAGCTTCTGTTATGAAAAAGCTACAAACTGTAGCCTTTTCTAATAAGCTCCTAGATTATTGGAAAATACCCATTTTTATCCTTTTATATTGTAATAAATATTTTGTTTTATAAACTAACATATTATCTTACATTTTACAAAAATATTGTTATTACACATAAGGAAACTTTTATTTATTATTACAATTATTTTTCTTATTATTTTTCATATATTTGTATTATTTCTTAAAAAACACTTCAGAAAGTCTTTATTTATTATTATAACTTAATTAATTTATTTTATTTTATATTTTTCTTTGCTTATGTGTATTTTCATATTCTTCAATTATATATATATATATATATATATATATATATATATATATAGGGGTGGGTTAAAATGAGAACCATGTCATTATTTGCGAACCTGCGAACTAGTGCTTTTATTATATACCACCAGTGCTTTTATTATACAATCACAGTACTGTATTTGTATTTTAGTTATGTACACCATCAGTGCTTTTATTATACAATCATAATGCTTTAATCAAATAAGAAAATACGCAAAAAATCTAATCCATCCATTTAATTAGATCTAAAACATATAATTGACCGTATGTTCACATATAAGGACATGACTCTCATTTAAACCTAATCCTATATATATATATATAATAGTTTATGTAGTGTGAATTTTTTAATTATTTCTCTTCACCTCTATATCTCTGTTTATTTATATTTCAACATAGTAAATAATAATAAAAAGTAATATAATTTATATTTTTATATTTTAACTTTCTACCCCATGCATCGCACGGGTATAAAAAAAACTAGTTGGATAGTAAATAGAGTTGAAAAGTCAACAATGTCAAACCCAAATTCCAGTTATTAAAAAATAGCTGAAAAGCCAAACAATGTTAAATTGATTTGCGCCAAAAAAATTGTCAGCTTCTTGGCTTTAATATGTATAGATATAGATTGCACATTGGGAGTTGAAAATGCAGGTTTATGGAGAAGCTTTAATAAAGATGCCCTAATGGAATGGTGATCACATTATGCATCCATGTAGATATATGAGCCTCTAATAATCTTCTCTTTGTCCCTGATTGGTTGGAGTGGTTTAAAGAGATGATAGATAATTCTAAATTAGTGTTTGGTAAATTAACTGAGTAAAGTAGGCCAATTGAAGGTTAATTTTACTAATATATAATATATATATATATATAATATATATATATATATATATATATAATATATATATATATATATA
>BMAC01000453.1:1040064-1058376 GCA_014905375.1 Phtheirospermum japonicum
ATATATATATATATATATATATATATATATATATATATATATATATATATATATATATATATTGGTGTGTCATCTTTTATTGTGAGTTGTGGAAACATAAGGGGTTAGATGCTTGCCAGCATCAACTACCACGATTAATTTGTTGACTGAACCTGGTTCAAGAGATAAATGTTACGTTTAATTCACATAAGGGTTAGATAGTTATGTGCTACGCATAGGAGTCATCTCTAGAGTCTCGTTCCAGGGTATCAGTCATTTAAATATTTGAATTTGAAACTCATAAGTGTTTGTTGCTTATTGTAGATTTTCATCTCTCTTTCTGCTAAATCTACATTCGCAACATATATGAAACACTTTTGGAACCACCTTATATTTGCAAAGACTTAGATTTTTTTTTTGTTAAACAACTATACACATTTTTCTTTAATTTTATTTTATTTCAGTTTAGTATTTTCGTAGAGCTTGATAGTTTGTATAATCCTAGTGTTGCTTTGTGGATTTAGGTTGACGTCATCCTCACCTTCCTCCGGCTTATCACCGGCAGTCTGTTCAGGGTTCCAAATTCAACGATGGCAACTAAACACGAGGGTTGCGCTCGTTGCGGGACTTAACCCAACACCTTACGGCACGAGCTGACGACAGCCATGCACCACCTGTATCCGCGTTCTCGAAGGTACTCCTCTCTTTCAAGAGGATTCTCGGCATGTCAAGCCCTGGTAAGGTTCTTCGCTTTGCATTTATTTTATCAGAATTACTGTATTATTTTTTGGGGCATTACAATTTCAATTATAAAATTAATAAATTCTAAGGGTTTAGATATAGTTGAATACTTTATATGAATAAATTAACTTTTACAATTTCAAAATAAAAAATTATGTATCACAATTACTTAATTATTGCTCGATTCGTTATAAGAAAATTCACTTTATTTACAAATTTTTTTTGAACATTCTCATGTTAATAAGAATGTATATTTTTGTTTCATAAATAGAAGAGTCGCCTATGTAAACTCATAATTGAATTGTTCCAATCATTTGTTTTTCATGATAAATTAATTATTGGCATCAATAAATAAATAAAATTATAAGTTATTAAATCTGAACCTAAATAATTATAGAAATAAAATCATTATAAAAGTTTGGAAAAAAAATATTTAAATTTTATCTGATAAACTTGATCGAATGATTGCTAGAAACTTGGATACTAACATTGAAACATATCTATCTATCTATCTATCTATCTATCTATCTATCTATCTATCTATCTATCTATCTATCTATCTATCTATCTATGTATCTACCTATCTATCTGATACGGACCAAAATATCCATACATAATATTATTTGATATATGAGGGTATTTGTGGTAAGCGACCTCATTTCCTGGAAAGGGTGTTCTTCTGGGAGGTGAGCGAGCTGAGTGGTTTCTTTGAAAGAGTGGGCAAGGTGGTTTGTGAAGTAGCGACCTGGAGTATGAGGATGAGTTCTCATATAGGGTCGCGACCTCTTGTGTTTTGTGAAGTGTTTGAGCTCGGTTATGGGCTTTTTGAATATCAAGCCTGTGGGCTTAATATGAATAGTGTATGGAGTTCTGGTCGGACCCTATGGAAAGAATAACAGGCCTAGGCCTATTATGGTAAGAGATTTATTGTTTATGGGAACTTGGCATATAGGAAGATTCCTAATTCTGAGTCGGTTGTAGTGTCATGATATTTATGGAATTGTGGTGAGAGAAGGTAACCTTAGACCGGGGGGCACTTCTCTTATCTCTATCAAAGGAGGTGCATACCTCTCATTGTGTGGATCATCTTTATCTGACTTTACCGTATTATTGGGTTTTCATAGTATTGTGAGTGTTTTGAGTTGTGACTTTGCTTTTGACTTAAGTATCAGAGGGCCTAGACGGGCTCGAAATCCGACCCGTCCGAGGTGCTATTTTGTAGGACTAGTGAGGTCGCCAGGAGATTTGTGGAAGGCTTGGTAGATCGCTGTGACGTATTTGAAGATTGTTTCAGGTCGTTGATCTCTATTCGAGGTTAGTACCCTATATTCTTGGTAACAATCGATTTGGATTTATCAAGTGGCGCCGTCTGTGGGAAAGAGGGACATCGAGTCCTTGAGCGAAAGGCGTGAGAAATTTCACAAACGAAACATGAAGGATAGCAATATAATTCCCAGAACTCTGCACTATGGTTCTGGATCGAACAAACAAAAGAAGAAGAATAAAGGGGCGGACATCAATGAGCAGGATGTGACAAAAGACGGGCGAACGCCTTCTCAGGCGGACCTAATTCAGGGTATTGATAGCACACCGCCACCCTCTCCAAAGCGGCGTGACGGGAAGGGACTGGCAGAAGATTTGGAGGCAAAGACGCCGGAGGTGGTAGCACAAAAAACTATTCACATAGGAATGAAAGAATGGAAGGATATGCCCAAGGATAAGCCCTGCCAAATTAACAAAGGATTCATAGAGAGGCTTATGGATTTCGTACCACTGGAGAGGATGGAAGAGTTGAGCAAGTACTTGGCAGGCGAGCTGGGTACTCTGAAAGAGAAGGGTGCTGGACCAGACAGCGAGCAAAAAGAAGGGTTGGCAGCCACAAAGGCAAAACAAGGCGAAAGGTCTCTATCTAGGAAACCTTCTCAAGGAAAGAAAAGTCGGAGTAAGCGAAAGTATGAGGACACTTCCAGTTCTACCTCGTCCATAGACTCTCATACTCATAAGCGAAGAGGGAAGGGAATAAAGGTGAAGCGGAGCCATTACAGGCGGAGAAGTCGCCGACACAGAAGGCATACTAGTGAGAGCGGAACCCAGACCTCAAGTACTGATGGTGAATCTCGAGATAAAACTCGGAAGAGTCGTAGCGGGCACAATGAAGGGAATGGGGAGAACGAGGTGGGGCCAGGGAGTAAGGCTTTTAGAGATTTGCAGGAGGCCAAGCTGAAATTACAAAAGCGAATAGATGGAGAGAAACTCGACAGAGATGAAGGACACCCCTTCTCAGAGGATATGTTACAGGCCGCAGTGCCTAAGGGGTATAAGGCGTTGGAATTTCAATATCGGGGAACGACGGATCCAGTCGAGCATTTGCAGCCCTTCGAGAATGCGATGATGTTACACAATTACACGGATGATGTGGCATGTCGGGCCTTTGTATCCACTTTGAGGGGAATCGCACAAAACCAATTTTATCAGTTGCCGCGGGTAAAAATTACCAGTTATCAGGTGTTACGAGCTGCTTTTCTGAAGCAGTTTTCTAGCATGAAGCAGAGTGTGAAGACAGCACAATCGCCTTTTACTATGGCACAACGACCTAATGAAACATTGAGACAATATGTTAACAGGTTTACCAGCGCCACTCTGGAGGTACCTGTCGCTACTGATGAGATGAAGGCTGGGGCTCTACACCAGGGATTAAGAAGGGAGGACTTTCATAAATCCTTGGTTAAGAAGGAGGCGCGAACATATGATGAAGTTTTGGCGAGATTCCATAAATATATACAGGTCGAGGAAGCTGAGGAAGAACATCGAGCGCGTTTTGGCAGAGAGGTCGTGGATATGAGAGGGAATGAGTCTAGAAGGGAATCGGGAAGAGAGCCCAGGAGGATAGTGCGCGGGCTCTTGGCCACGGGTGTGGCAGGAGACGAGTGTGCAGAACTATAGAAGTGAAGATTTTACACCACTGGCTTACTCGCAGGCAAAGGTGTTTACCATTATGAAGCGTTTGGTACCTAATGCTATAAAGTGGCCAGAAGATCGCACGCCAATTCCTACTCATCCCAAGGCTAACTCTTTCTGTTTATTTCATAACAATTATGGACATTTTACTGAAAGTTGCAGGCAACTCAAAGAGGAGATAGAGAGGCTTATAAGGGCTGGGCATCTGAAGGAAGTGATTTATAAGGATAGAGAACCAAAGGAGCAGGGGCGACCATTGCCTCCACCTCCACCGAGAGATCCACCTCAGGATCAGGTCGCGAGATGACCACAACAAGGGAATCAAGGACACAATGGTCCACGAAGAAATAAGGGGAGGATAAACATGATCTCAGGTGGACCCACTGACAGAGATACCAACAACGCACGTAGGAAGCATGTTAGGTCAGCCTGCTCAGGAACATGGGAGGTCACTAGTTTGAGTCGGCAATCTCAGATGATAAGGCCAGTAATCTCTTTTGGCCCTAACTATCGATGCAGGCTACAGGAGGATCATAATGACGTACTGGTCATTGAGGCCGAGGTGGCAGGGTATGACGTCGGCATAATCTTTGTGGATAATGGGAGCTCGGTAAATATCATATACACAGATTGTCTTGAACAGATGGAATTGGAAAGAAAGGTGCGACCTGTGAATACACCCATATATGCGTTTAATGGGGCACAGGTGAATACCGAAGTAGAGCTGATGCTGACAGTGACATTGGGAAAGGATGAATTACGAGTGGAAAAGAGCTTAAAGTTCTTGATAATTCGAGGAAGGTCGACTTATAACGCTATATTGGGACGACCTGCCCTCAACGCATTCCAGGCGGTAACGTCGACCTACCATATGAGTATTAAGTATCCAGTGGGTGACAGAGTAGGGGAAGTTATTGCAGAACAGCAGGTCACAAGATTGTGCTATCTGATGACGATTAGGAAAGGGTTAATAGAGAATAAACGCGAAAGGGATGACGATCGGCCGGAGGGAGTGCTTAGTGCATAGAAAATGAAGGAATAGGAGAATTCTGTTCACTTGAATGAGGAACTGATGGAAACCTCACTAGAGGAAGGTCGCTCAGAGTATACTACGAGGGTAGGGACCTTAATACCTGAAGGGTTGAGGGACGAGCTGGTGAGATTATTAAGAGAGTTTCGAGATGTATTTGCGTTTGGGGGTGGAGAGTTAACAGGGGTGTCCCCGGAGGTCGCGCAACATCATTTAAATGCGGATTCGGAGGCAAGGTCGGTGAAGCAAAAGAGGAGGCATTTTGGGCCGGAGTTGGATAAGGTGATTGACGAGGAAGTACAAAGATTACTGAAAGCGGGTCATATAAGAGAGATTCAATTCCTTGAATATTTGTCTAATGTTGTGATGGTGCCAAAGACGACACAAAAGTGGAGGATGTGCGTGGATTTTCGCGATCTGAATAAAGCTTGCCCGAAGGATCATTACCCTTTGCCACGAATTGATCAGTTGGTGGATTCAACATCGAGATGCGAGCTGCTGAGCATGATGGACGCTTCGCAGGGGTATCACCAAATACCTCTTGCAAAAGAAGATCAACCCAAAGTGAGTTTTGTCACTTCTACGGGGACCTATTATTTTGTGTCCATGCCCTTTGGCTTGAAGAATGCTGGTGCGACCTATCAGATGTTGGTGGATCGTATGTTTAGAGACCTGCTGGGGTCCACCATGGAGGTTTATATTGACGATATGCTGGTTAAGAGCAAGAAAGCAGAATCCCATGTGGGAGATTTGAGGAAGACATTTGTGATATTGAGATAGTATGGGATGAAGCTCAATCCAAAGAAGTGTGTATTTGGTGTGCGGTCTGGGAAGTTTTTGGGTTATATGGTGACAGAGCGAGGAATTGAAGTTAACCCAGAAAAGGTGCGAGTTGTTTTAGAGATGCCACACCCTCGCACAGTGCATGATGTGCAGGTACGTGCAGGTCTGATTACAAGTCTTAGTCGTTTCATTTCCAGGTCGGCAGAGAGAGGTGTCCTATTTTTTAGGGCACTTCGGAAAGGTTCCAAGTCTAAATGGACGAAAGAAGCTGCGGATGCGTTCGAGGAGTTAAAGAAGTACTTGGCTGAGATACCACTGTTGACTAAGCCAATGCCTGGAGAGGACCTGTTCCTATACGTATCGGTGGGAGAGGTCGCAGTGAGCTCGGTGTTAATCAGAGAAGATGTAGGGACACAAAGGCCTATTTATTACATTAGTAGGATGTTACGAGGAGCTGAGTTAAAATATTCCGAACTAGAGAAAGGAGGTTTTGCATTGATTTGTACAACAAGGAAACTGGGACCATATTTTTTGAGCCACAGAGTGAAGGTGCGTACTAACTTAGCTCTTAAGCAGGTTTTGAGTAACCCAAACGTATCGGGGAGATAGGTGAAGTAGGCTGTAGAGATGAGTGAGTACGATGTGGTTTATGAGCCAAGGGTGGCTATCAAGGCGCAAGTGTTAGCGGATTTTTAAAAGAGATGACACGACCAGCTGATGTGGACGAGGAGGTAAAAGCGTGGACGTTGTACACTGATGGCTCAACTATGGTGTCGGGAGCGGGGTTGGGTATTGTGTTAACCAGCCCAGAAGGGGAAAATCTGGAGTTCGCAATCAAGTTGCGATATAAAGCATCCAATAATGAGGCCGAATATGAAGCTGTGTTGCAGGGTATCAAGATGGCGAACGATCTGGGAGCACGAAAGATGTGGGCATACACGGAGTCTCAGTTGATAGCCTGTCAGGTCGATGGTTCCTTTGAAGCTAAGGAAGAGCGGATGTCTGTGTATTTGAATAAATTACGTGAAGAGGCAGCGCGCTTTGAGGAGTTTAAACTGGAGCACTTACCGCAAGCTGAGAACACTCGGGCGGATCAGCTCGCTCGGATAGCAGGGGTACTAGGGACTTGTGATACTCGGAAAGTCACATTGATGGAGTTGGGCCATAGTAGCGTGGAGAAAGGGAAAGAGATTATGGAGCTCAAGGTGAAAGATGATTGGCTTACACCTGTCTGGGATGTCCTGGGCAAAGTGAAGGAAGGCGCAGAGATATTGACAACAAAGGAAGCTAGAACAACAACTCGTTTTTGTGTAATAAATGAAGAGTTGTATACGAGGTCGCACTTTGGACCTTTCCTGAAGTGTTTAGCTAAAGAGCGAGGGTTGGAAGTGTTGAAGGAAATACATGAAGGATATTGTGGTGATCATGCGAAGAGAAAGGCGCTAGTGGGTATAACATTGTGGGTTGGTTTCTTTTGGCCAGGAATGAAGGCTATGGCTAGCGAGCTGGTGCGAACGTGTAAAAAGTGTCAAATGTATGCTCTGGTTATTCACATACCGGCTGAAGAGATGATAGTTATGAGCTCGCCATGCCCGTTTTCTCAATGGGGGATTGATATTGTGCGTCCTTTTCCAAAGACCCCGGGCAACGAGGAGAATTTAGTGGTGGCGATTGATTATTTTACGAAGTGGGTGGAAGCCAAAGAAGTTACAGGGATAAGCGAGCAACATATGATGGATTTTATTTTTAATAATATATTTTGCAGGTTTGGTGTACCGCGAGTGTTGGTGTCTGACAACGGAACCCAGTTTAATGGGAGAAAAATTCGAAAGTGATGCAAGGAGATGGGGATGAAGCAGCGATTCGCTTCTGTGGCACACCCCTAAACTAATGGCCAAGTGGAGGTTACTAATCGAATAATTGTGCAGGGACTTAAGCTGCGATTGGAGAAAACAGGCGGGCTTTCAGAGGAAGAGCACGCATCAGTCCTGTGGGCCTATCGAACAACTCCCCGAACCTTCACGGGAGAGTCGTCGTTCAGTTTGGTGTATGGAATGGACGCCTTTATTCCATCATAGATAGTGGGAGGCTCGCTGCGATTGGCAACATTTAATGTGGAAGAGAATGAGAGATTATCTCGGGGAGCGATTGAAAAGATTGATGAAATACGAGATAAAGCAGCAGCTCGGGTTGAGTGTTATAAATAAAAGATACAAGCTGCTTTCAATAAACGAGTCAAGCATCGCTTTTTTCAGGTCGGGGATCTGGTATGGAGGCGAGCTGATGCATTGCGGATGACTAAGAAGTTGGAACCGAACTGGGTTGGGCCATTCAAGATAATGAAAGTGTTGCGAGGAGGCGCGTATATACTGGAGGATGCAGTTGGAAAAGTCTTGCCCAGAAGCTGGAATGTCTGTCACTTGAAAAAATATTATGCCTAGAGGGCAGGTTCGGGTGTTTTGTGGCGGGAGAAGGTAACTCTGGACCGGAGGGCACTTCTCCCGCACAAGAGTTAGTGGCGATGTGAAAGTGTGAGATGTTGTGTTGTTGTGGCGGGAGAAGGTAACTCTGGACCGGAGGGCACTTCTCCCGCACAAGAGTTAGTTGCGATGTGAAAGTGTGAGATGTTGTGTTGTTGTGGCGGGAGAAGGTAACTCTGGACCGGAGGGCACTTCTCCCGCACAAGAGTTAGTTGGCGATGTGAAATTATGAGATGTTGTGTTGTTGTGGCGGGAGAAGGTAACTCTGGACCGGAGGGCACTTCTCCCGCACAATGTTAGTGTTTAGAAGTTGTGGTTTGAGAAGTAGTGTGAAGAGTTTGTGTTTTTAAAGTTGTGTTTTTGTGGCGGGAGAAGTTAGCTCTGGACCGGAGGGCACTTCTCCCGCACGTGCGATCTTGTGAAGAGTTTGTGTTTTTGAAGTTGTGTTTTTGTGGCGGGAGAAGGTAACTCTGGACCGGAGGGTACTTCTCCTGTACGAGGTTAGTGTTTAGAAGTTGTGGTTTGAGAAGTAGTGTGAAGAGTCTGTGTTTTTAAAGTTGTGTTTTTGTGGCGGGAGAAGGTAACTCTGGACCGGAGGGCACTTCTCCCGCATGAAGTTTATGTTTAGGAGGTTGAGTAATTTTAATGATATATAATAGATGGAGTTGCGTGAGCTATTTTGATGATTCTCTGTGGTTAAGTTGTTGTGATGTGTGACTTACATGTTTTGAGTTTTTATGCGTGCTAACACGTTTTGAATGCTGGATAGTTACATTGTTATGATTTGATTATTTTTTGGGATTTTGTGATCTCATGGAGTGAAGTGTGACTGGTTGTGATTTCGTACGACCTATATTAACTTATGGGTTTGTTTCATATGTAGATTGAGGTTTGATTTTTGCATAAATTACAGGACTGAGAGTGATTGGGAATTAGTATGTTATACATGCATCAAATAAAATTGAAAAGTGTTTGCAGGAATGAAAAGTAATTTATACAGGACTTGTAGCATGAGTACAAGTTTTTCAGACAGTTTTATCAAAAGTCAGAGGTCCGGGATTTTTAGTGCTAGGCTCAGGCCCGGGGAGCAGGTCGTCCAACGGCACCTCTAGCTAGGAGAGTAGTCCGGTAGATAAGACAACTCGGTTTTTGCACGATAACCACCACTTCGTGCTAATAGGCTGTGTCCAGTCGCCTTGGAAGCTGATGAAGGGGGTTAACTTGTTGATAAGGGTTGGGACGTCGGGGCTAAGTGACATTCAGCGCCGCTACCTGCTCTTTGATCATATCAGCAGCTTTGAAGAGCCATTCCTGAGCACCGGCAGCCATCGTACCGAAATAGATGGAGGACTTCTCGTAGGCCTCCACCAATTCCTTCTTGTATGCTTTAATGAATTTCCTGTCCACTGCACTTGTGAGGAAGGTTCGCCGACCTTCGGATATGCCCTCCTCATGAACTGTTCGGATTTGTTCCTGGAGCTCTTGATTTTGCAGTTTGATCCCTTTGGTTTGTTGTTTTGCGTCTTTCAATTCGTTGTCTGTGCGAGTTGCCTCATCCTTCAAGCTATTCACTTGACTCTTTAAGATCGCTATTTCTTCTTCACGAGTCTTCATCAACTTGATCGCACCATCCAGCTCTCCTTGTGTTAGCGATAGCTACCGCGTGTTGTTCGGTCTGGGCGGTCAGCTCGTCGCACGTCTTCTGGAGTTCGCTCTCCGATGATCGAGCCATTAACTCCTCAGACAGTTTTGAAACCAGGGGACTTAGCTGCATCATAACATTTTATAAGTGTTCGCGGCTGTAAATTGTATTAAAGAGATAGGGTTTTTTCGGAGTATACCTATTTGGTTATGCGTTCCTTAAGGAAGACCTGGATTTCCTTAGCATTGTCGCACTGAGCTAGCCCTTTGCTCAGGCCAGGCGAGCTGGCGGAAGTTGCAGCGTGGGTTTTTTGGAGGCGGCGGCGTTTTGGCTCAGGCGGGCTTGGACTTTTGGTAGCCAGTTTCAATGGGCGTTTTCCCTTCGACTTTTGATACCTCTTTATTATCGGGATCTCTTCCACGTCGTCATCGGCGGCCTCCGTTCCAAAAGCTTGATTTAATGCCTCATCCACATTGATCGGAGGAGGTGTTGGGGTAGCTGCGGGCTTTGGGGTAGGCTGTTCCTTGGCTGCCTCGGAGCGCGCCGCAGCACAGCTATTGATGAACGCAACTACAATGGTCAGGAGGGGTGTTATTATTCATTTATCACAAGTAAAGGATGATGTAAAGGTATAAGATTTGAAAAACCTACCAAACTCAGACTCGGTAAGAGCGAGGTCTGGTTCGACTGGGCAAGAATCGATGCCCACATACTGGAAAACATCAGACTGGCTGGTAAGCAGCACCACGTCAAAGGGGCGCTTGCTCCACTTTGTGAGCTGGTCAGAGTATTTTTTGTGTAGAATGGGAAAATGATTGGGGGTAGGTTGTTTGTGTTGTTTGGGGGTATGTTGTAGTAGCTCGGTTATGAAGGGCCAGCTTTCCGTGTTATGAATAAAGAAGAAATTCTTTCTCCAGTTGGGGACTTTATTGGAGGGATTTATTAAGAAGCGACCTAGGCCTGAACGAGAAGAAAAGTAGAAGGAATTCTGTTGATATTTTATTTGAAAGCAAAATTGGAAGAAACCTGGGTCAGGCTGGGTATTATAATATTTACATAGTATGATATATCCTGCTAGAAATTTCATGGAGTTGGGGGTTAGTTGTAGCAGAGAGACTTTGTACAGGTGGGAGATTTCTACATAAAATGGGTTGGTAGGGAATCTAAATCCTGCCAAGAGCAATGTGTCGAAGAGTGTGATATGGTTGAGGGGCAGTTGTAGGGGGTCTGAGTGAATGCTGTCAGGTAGAATCATTTTGGCGGTCTGGGGGAGATTAAGGGCTTGTTTGAATTCTTCTAGCTTCTCTAAATCGGGGAGTATCCAGTAATTGTGTTTTAGTTATTTGGTTCTAAACGATGAGGGATGTAGGTCGGTAGTGGTTAAAGAGTGAGCTATGGTTACTGGGTTTTTCCTAAAATGTTCGCCAGGTGGGGGGCTGTTCGGGTTTTGTAAAGGAATGCCTTCTGGAATTTGTACGAGGGCTGAAGAGGAAGGGGAATGATCCATGGGTATATTTTCTAAAAGAGCCCGGGCCTCAGTGGGCTCTGGTTTGGGCTTCTATTTCTGACCAATCGACGTCGCCCTCTGGCTAGTCACGAAGGCCGGGAGGGGGTGAATCTATCTGTTTTCGTCTTCTCGTAAAAAGATAGGGTTTTCAGTAGGGTTTGAATCGGGAGAAAGGATTGGGTTTTGGGAGTTGGCGTTCGAGGATGCTAAATTCATCGTAAATTACACAATAGCAGGGGATGGATAACACAGAACAACAATATCTCAGCAGATGCAATTATATTTCTAACAGTGAGATTAAAATATTATAATAGAGGAGAGATCTGGGGACTTACACATTTTTGGGAGAGTTGGAGGTCGGTGTAAAGTGGGCGCTGTTGATAAATCTCTAAATACCCGCTGGTTGACAAGCTTTTTTGCAGAGTGAAAATGGTAGCTTTTGCTTATAATTGTGTAAAGTGGGAAATGAAGAAGACGAAATGATTTTTATATTGGGCGGCGGAAAGCTGATGGGACAGATTGGAGCGGGAGTTGGTAGGGTTTGTTTGAGGAATGTTGCCTTTTGTTTTGGGCCCACCATGTTTATTAGACTACGAGAAAGTGGGGGAGTGACACGTGCCCGACACGGTGTCAGGCTGCATTTAATGAAACTTAAAAAGAGATTGGATGTATAAGAGGAGGCGTGTTTTGACTTTTAGGGCTATTTATGATTGCATTATTAAGAATTATTAAGTCTGAATATGATTTCAGGTCGGAAGACAACAGTAGTGTGGTTTAAGGTCGTTATATGTGCAATTGGGGACTTGCAGGTCGTCCCTCGCAAGGTGATCATTCTATCTTAAAAGACGCAAGCTTAGCGAGTTGTACTTCTGCAGGTCGCAGATATACTTGGTGATTTACAGTGGGACGATTGGTATTATAGCTTGGTTTGTCGAGCTGTGCGATTCTGATATACGGTTTAGTAAAGTGGTGTACTGATTTATTTATGTGTTTATGTTTTATTGTTGTTTTTAGTGGTTGTTGTGCTCTTTTGATTCTGTTTTACATGTCCTACCTGATTTCATGTCTCAATCAGTTAGAACATGGGGGACTAGATGATATGGACCAAAATGTCCATGCATAATATTATTTTATATATGAGGGTATTTGTGGTAAGCGACCTCATTTTCTGGAAAGGGTGTTCTTCTGGGAGGTGAGCGAGCTGAGTGGTTTCTTTGGAAGAGTAGGCGAGTTGGTTTGTGGAGTAGCGACCTGGAGTATGAGGATGAGTTCTCATATAGGGTCGCGACCTCTTGTGTTTTGTGAAGTGTTTGAACTCGGTTATGGGCTTTTTGAATATCAAGCCTGTGGGCTTAATATGAATAGTGTATGGAGTTCAGGTCGGACCCTATGGAAAGAATAACAGGCCCAGGCCTATTATGGTAAGAGATTTGTTGTTTATGGGAATTTGACATATAGGAAGAGTCCTAATTCTGAGTCGGTTGTAGTGTCATGATATTTATGGAATTGTGGTGAGAGAAGGTAACCCTAGACCGTGGGCACTTCTCTTATATCTATAAAAGGAGGTGCATACCTCTCATTGTGTGGATCATCTTTATCTGACTTTACCGTATTATTGGGCTTTCATAGTATTGTGAGTGTTTTGAGTTATGACTTTTCTTTTGATTTAAGCACCGGAGGGCCTAGACGGGCTCGAAATCCGACCCGTCTGAGGCGCTATTTTGCAGGACCAGCGAGGTCGCCATGAGATTTGTGGAAAGCTTGGTAGATCGTTGTGACGTATTTGAAGATTGTTTCAGGACGCTGATCTCTATTCGAGGTTAGTACCCCATATTCTTGGTAACCAATCGATTTGAATTTATCACTATCTATTTATCTACCTATAAAACAAGAAAATCTTCACAATTATTAATAAACACTTTTTAATAATCTCCGTCGCAATAGATTTACTATATAATCTTTGTCACTTTATTAATTTGTCTAATTTTTTTACACCTATAAAATAATTACACTTTGCAGATTATATGAATCTCATGTAAACCCTGCACCATATATTTAATATAATTCCACACAAGTTTCACTGACCAATAGAAGATCTAGCATCTATGCCACGTGTTGGAAACCTAAACATTCATTCTGACCATAACAGTTGATAATGAAGGTGTATAAAAGTCGAGGAATATAGAATAACGTTGGTGGATTATAGCAATAAATAATCTACTAGTTCGGAAACCCGCGTTTACGCGGGCATATCGAGAAAAAACATAAATTTACGAAGAATAATAGGGCAATTTAAAATAATGTCAATAATACAATTTATTTAAAGCGTTCACTTGAGATTCTGAAAAACCTCCTTGTAAACAACATTTGCAGTCTTATTTACAATATTACCATCATCGTCGCAACATAGGATTTTTAATCCTTTACGACTCTTGACCCGAGAAACTGCGACGTAGAGTTGTCCATGGCTAAAGACAGGCCTTGGTAAGTACAAACCAACATTTGAAAGAGTCTGACCTTGGCTCTTGTTTATGGCCATTGCAAAACAAACCATTAGTGGAAACTGTCTCCTTTGAAACTTGAACGGAACCCTACTATCCGAAGGACTCATTCGTGGAGTGTAAACCTTAGTCCCAACATTTGTTCCAGACAAAATCTTCGCTTCAATAATTCGATCTCCGAGTTGCGTAACAACTAATCTAGTACCATTGCACAGCCCCAAAGCCTGATCCATGTTTCTAATCAACATAAACGGAACTCCAATTTTTAATTTGAGAATATGATTGGGGATTCCGGAGCACTTTATCGTGTTTAGAAAATCTATGGAATAGACTTGATGCTCAGCTTCTCCGTTAACATATGTTTTGCAAATTGTGTCAGAGCTAAGATAAACTCTTTCATCACCGGAAAGAATCGACATCACATAGTCATTCACTGTTTCCACAATGCTATTAGTTGGAGAAAGAATAGCTCTTTCTTCGAAGAATGAGTGATTATCAAAGTTCTGTAAAAGAGATGGATAAATACTCTCAACGATTGCAGCAACATGATCACCTGAAGTATGGAGAAGTATATCGTCAGGTATATCAATTAAAGTCTGACCATCCACTTCAGTACCAATTTTTCCATCTCCGATTTTGAGAATCCAATTCGAGAAATCCCGAATTTCACGTTCTACTGATTCTGACATTGATTGTCCGACTGTTAACCTCATATTCTTGTTTAGACGAAGTATCTTACAATGTTCCCATAATCTAGAAGAACAAATACTGGCATACACAATATCTTCTCGAGTACCCTTTGAAACAACCGGGAGAATTTGATGAAAGTCTCCACCAAGAACTATAACCTTACCGGTGAATGGTAAGTCCTTTCTCTCTTCCGGTGCGATATGCTTCAAACTTTTGTCGAGAGCCTCAAAACAAAACCTACTCATCATTGGTGCCTCATCCCATATAATTAGTCTTGCACGATCAAGGAGAGCAGTTAATTCAGTTCCGGGAGTCACTGTACACATTGAATCTTCAGTTATTGTCAAAGGTATTCCAAATCGAGAGTGTGCAGTTCTTCCCGCTGGAAGCAAAGTGCGGCAACGCCACTGGAAGCAACATTGAGAACGATTTCACCTTTGGAATGTAAAGCAGTAGATAATATTCGCCAAATGAATGTCTTACCCGTACCTCCATAACCGTATACAAAACAAATACCACCCTCGTCATTTGACGCAGATCTTAAAATTTCTGAATATATTGTCCTTTGTTCATCTGTTAATGATGAGCACAACTTCTGATGTTCAACTTCCAAAAGACCTCTGTCAAAATTAAGTTCTTGCTGGATAAGCTTGTTTTTTCCTTCAGTCGTTAAAGAATCATCGGGCAAGGGCATATCAGGGAAGTTGATGAGGGACTTTCCATTAGTTTGGAGAAGTTTTTCCAATTCAAGCAAGGTATAGTTTTTCAACATATCATCACTTAGTTGAATATCTGAAAGAAGAAAATATAATATCAGCACGATTGTTCGAATATAAGTGAACCATAATTAATAGATAATTGATCAAAACAAAAAATTGATTATGTAAATAACACCTTTTAAAAACATAAATACTAATTACTTTCTATACCGACAATTGTACGTTGTCTTCGTAATATGTCGTCTGCAAGAAGATGCCATGTCTTTTCCCATACATACTCATGCCTTGAAACACTCGAAGACATTAACAACGATGCGAACAACTTTCTTAGGAATGACGGTAAACCCCAGTAACTTGCTTTTACAATACCATCGACGTATTCTCTATCATCATCCAGCAATCCCAAAGAATAACATGCAGCCTTGAAAGTGGGATAGACAACGTTGTTAATGGTATGTATATCTTCGTGACATCTTGCTCCTCGGGAATGATGTAGCATTATTGACAAATAATATGCTTCTCCAACACCGGAAGGGACGTAATCCAACCTACCAATTTTAAATCCACGTTGTCTTTTCCTCCAAACACGATCTTGGGCATTCCAAACGAATTTCATGGGGAATTCTGTATACAACAACAACCTGGCACGTGAATACTTCTTATTACATGCCATCCAAGTAAGAAACATTGATTCCCTTCCATCTTCTTCCACAATCACTCGATCAATGGTGTCTTCATCGTTATAGAATATTGGCTGCTCATCTAGTAGGTGGAAGCTCAATCTCTGTACAGATGGTTTCCTATAATGGATATCCAATCCAAAAAGATGCCAGACTACCTCGCACGGAGATATATATCTACAGTTGTAGTAATTTTTTATCTCATCAACGACTTCATCCTTCGAAATCCCTCCAGTTGAATCCTCGGTTATAGACACAGTCACTCGATCGTGCCCCTTATTTATGTACTTAAACAGGTACTTAATTGATCTGAACTGGTTGCACCATTCTACGTTAATGTGAGCTTGATACCTTGTCAAGAGCTGAGGACTATACGGAACAATAAACTTGTTATCTAAACTGGTGCTATTCTTAACCACCGAAATTCCCGTATCTCTTCTCTTATATAGTGGGTATCCATCATCATCAACAGTGGTTGTATCAGTGTACGGTTTAGGAAAGCCCTTGATACACTTATCTTTCTTTAAGCAGGCCTTCTCTGACTTCGAGCTGCACGGACCATGCATCATGTGTTGAGTGACCAGTTCATGCAAAAAGGCATTTGTTTCTTTATTTGGAATCTCTACTGATATGACTTCATCAACATCTTGTGGCGTAGGAATCTTGCGATCACGTCCGAGAAAAAACCAAAATATGCGCATGAGGCAAACCGCGCTTTTGAAATTCCACTGTGTAGATGACTGCTTTAAACAAATATAATTTATAATTAGTATTAAATTTAAAAAGAACTCACAAACTTGAAGGTTGAATGTGAAATATAGTTTAGAATTATATATAAAATGCATGTATAATATATTTAAATAAGAATGATGGTTGTGCATATAAAATGTTAATATAATTACCAGGCATTAGATTCATTACTACATCAAGTTTTTTATGTATGCTCTAGGAATAATGTACTATGAGAGTTAAATTTTCAATAAATAAAATAACATATTGGTAACGCAGATTCGCACCTGATCGGGTCTTGCCGAATAGTTCCAATTCCGTCATATCCTTAACGATTTGATCCAACTTGATCTTGAAGATTCGGCATACGATATCTGGCCTATCTTCCGATCTCAATCCTCTGCTATTTAGGTATCGTGTTATTTCTGGCCACTTTGGGTTGCATGTGATCGCGATGAATAGATCCGGATAGCCAAACCACTTGCAAATTGCCATTGCATCACGATAATTTTGAATCATATATCTAGCTCCACCAGTGAAGGACGTTGGCATAATTATTCTTTGACCAGTCGAAGTTGCATCTGTTTGGCCTTTTGAGACGGCATCCTTGAGATTTTTATACTTATCAGACCTTAGTAATACTTGATTAAATCTAATAAACTTTATTCTTTCACACTAGACCGTCGTGTATCCATCGACCAAGAATTGTTGAAAAAGCCTTCGAGAAAACAACAGTGTTTTAGACTCACACTGTCGTTCTTGAATCCTAAAAGCAAAAAATTCTCGCATTGTCAGCTTATCCCTTTTAGTAGACGTAGTTGTGGATGAAATATCACTATGTTTGATGCCAAGGCAATAGCCATCTTCACCGTATGGAAATAACAAAGGATATTGCAAAGCAAGATAAGAAGGGTGCAATTCGCTTATTCTCTTCAACGAATCGGAACGACTCTCTATAATTATATCCCTATTATCAAAAGCAGAATCGAAATCCCCGTGGATAAGAGCAGCTACTTCACTCGCAGTGGGAAGATTGAATGTTCTACCATCAGATTCTCTTCCACCTATTAGTTTCAACCTGAGGGTGGATTGATCGTCTATGATACCACCTTTTTTTATTTTTGTCTGCCTCTCATTAATCACACCTTATTTTTTTACTCACCCGTCAGACCCCTTTAAACCTAGCCCTCAATTACCTTTAGAAACCTAATAACCCTCATTTACATTGAAACCTAATCACACGACGGCGATTCCATCCGTCAAATTCCCTGGAGATACAACGGTCTGAAAGGTAGATGTTGCTGCCAAGTTTTTTCAAGGTTGTGATTTTTCCTACTAATCAATCCATGGTGAGTTTTTCGATTTTTTTTTTCACTTTTTTCTTTATAAAATTTCCGGGATAAAGCTATTTTCTAATTTTATATATGTTGAAGTTGCCCGGATTTGTTGATTTCGCCGTTGCCCATGTTTCTAAATTTAGGATCTTCTGAGTTGTAATTTTGAATCTTCTGAATTATGGCCCTAAATGATTGCTTTGTAATCCATGGTGAGTTTTTCGATTTTTTTTTCACTTTTTTCTTTATAAAATTTCCGAAATAAAGCTATTTTCAGAATTAATCTTTTTACATGTCTGTGCATATTTGTCATAATTTTTTGAGAATTTGTTTGTCGCTGCTTCTGATTTGTGGGAATTGATATATTACTATTTTGAAGATTAGTTGCGGTAATTGTTTGATCGAATGCAGATCTCGATGAAATATTTACAAATGTTATTATCAACATTTGATCCACTCTTAACTCCGGAATAGATCTCTTTATTTGTGTTTTGGATTCTTCTGAATTGTGGCACTAATCTAGATTTCGGTGTAAATTA
>BMAC01000453.1:1058401-1082278 GCA_014905375.1 Phtheirospermum japonicum
CAATTCAAATATTTTCATATCAATCTAATAATGAAACAATAAAACCCCGTCAATCAATCTTAATTTTCTAAAATTAAGATTGATAATTATGCTATAGATGACGTAGTTAAATGGAATGTTATATTTAGAACCTTCCCTCAAATCCCTCAAATCAATATCATAATTCATCCCTAAACTTAAGGGATCCGTTCCCATTAAAATTTTTATGGGAATGTTTATTTTTCAATAATTATAGATTTTTTAAAAGGGATATGGTCAAATCTCTTAGTTCATACAATACTAATAACATTTAATATTGATATTGTTATTAAGTATTAAATCATACGTTCCACTTACATACAATCTCAAATTATTATTATGTGGATGAAACCCATACTACATATTCCGCAAATATGTCATTTATATTTGAACATATTTATTCATCCTTTTAATTGGTAATATTCATATTTGTATATTCCTTAATATTACCGAAACAACATTCCTAATTGATGGACAGTCTATGTATTTCAATATATTGTTCCCGAACCTACTTTTAAGAAATATTTGATTACCCTTTGAATTTCTATATATTATTTCCATTTTTGATGATGACAAAAAATAAAACGGACTCTATATATATTTATATATAAGCACTTTTTTCGTACAAGTAAAATTATATCATATTTTTCTTTTAGCAATTACACTTAAGAATTCATAAAAATGGATCCAAAAACTCATTCCCACAGTGCAATAAATCAAAGAATTTGTGTTGAATATTCTACTGAGCACAGTTTGGTATGTTTTTTTGATTTGTTTTTTTAGATTATATCGTTAAATTGCATCGTGTTTGCAAACAATATATCAGTTATATAAATTCCACTACCTATGAAATTCTATATTGTAAATTATAATTTTTTTCTTCACAATTATTTTATAATTTGAATTTTTCGGCATATATATTATCAGAAGTTTTCATGCCCACTGAATACATTGTTTATCCAGAAATACTCAACCTCCAATAGATTGGTTAGTATTTTTTACCTTATCATCTTTTTTTTTTTTTTTATATATAAATTAGGTTTTATAAAATATTCACATATTATTCCAAACCATGTTATATATATACATATAACCAATTAACAAATATTTTTGATATTCTTATATAGCCTATTCCAGATACTTTTTCTAAATTTTGGGAAGATGCACTCCCTATGTACTTCGATTTAAGAAATTGGCGTGGAGATTCATGGCCAGTTGAAATGAGGCATGATTGATGATAAAGTCGAATTCACAGTCGGTTTGGATCTACTTACACGACATAATAATATTGAATGTTTTACTTTATAATACTTTTAATACTAACATTTTAACTTATCTCATTCAGCACCAGTTCTGAAGGCAGAACAAGCTCATTTGATCCCACAATCATTGAACATATCAAAATTATGCTCGATGTTCATAATCCTCTGGTGCAATCATTCAGAAGTGTCAGAGAATAACTCTATTATATACCCCTATCAAAAATCAAAAATTATAAAAGGAGGTTAAAAATAGAGAATTTTTAGAGATTGACACATAGAATTCTTGATTTATAAGAGAACGACACGTGTAAAATAGTTGCATAAGGAGTTGACACCTCATTAAGGTGTCAACAGAATTAACAAATTGAGGTTGATTTATTAAATTGACAAAATTGTAAAATAGTCCCAATAACTTAGGGTGTTGACAATTTAATACCATTAAATATATTTGGTGGTAAATTTATCCAATAACTTATAAAAGTTATCAATTTAACCCAATTTCGCCGGAAAAAAGAAAACTCGCCGGATTCTTTCAATTTTCGGCGATAAATATTGACTTTGACCAATTTTGACAAATTCAATGCTGATGTGGCACAAAAAGATTAAAAAAATTATAAATTTATTTTAAAAATCTAACATTATTTAAAATATAATATTTACAAAGATGGAAAATATATTATAAAATCTAAGATTTTTTAAATATGTCAAAAAAGTATTATTAAATTATAAATTAAAATAAAACTTTGAAAAAATATTTTTCTAATATTTATAAAATCAAAACAAAATATGAAAAATTACCTACAAAAAATTATGAGAATATTTATATATTTTAAATGTTTTTTAATATTTATAATAATTTTGGCTATTTAAAAATAATCTCAAATTTTATAATATATATTTCATTTTTTTTAAAAATTTTGTAATTTAAATAGTTTTTTAAAATTTACAAATTACTAATTTTGTAATAATTTTTTAAATTTTTTGTTATTAAAATTTACAAATTTCCTTGTACAAGGGCGATCGAATCTACCCACGATGGCCATATCTTTCACCTCCTCGGACCAATTAGGTCATTCTTCTTCCATTATCAACTCGATTTATTTTCCATTTTTTCCCTCTCCGTTAGCGTGGATTCTATTGGAGGGTGGCGCTCTGCATCTCGGGGAACAAGAAGAAAGGTAAAAACCCGCTTTTTTATTCATACTTTGAAATTAGTCATGTTGATTGATTTTGTTATTTTTTCTAAAAAAAATCTGCTGCAAATGAATCGCCTTCAGTTGGTGGTGATGATTCTTTAGTTGAGAACAAAAATTTGAGAACGAATTTTCGATTTGTCCTATACAAATGGTCATAATTACTGGAGTAAATTTCTATTCTTTAATGAAATATGACCTTTCACTGCTAAAGGATTTCTTCTCTCTCCCTGATATATTTAGTATGTTCATGTTATGCCTTTACAATTATAGAAGTGCAATTATATGAGTTTTTATACCGTGTTAGCTCCAGAATATCTCAAATAAGTGTTAATTATTTACTTCCTTTTGATTGTGTGAGTTTGAATATTGATAAAACTCAAGTAATTGTGTATTTGTTTAGCTTTGCAACAGATATAGATTGACGAATGTCGACATTCAAGTAAAGATGCTTAGTTTTAAGCTAATCCCTTTTTCTGTTGTATGTTTTTATGTCGTCTAATCTTAATGTGTGAGTGCATTCATCTTTGATGACTATCGTAACATTGTGATATTTTTTAAGTGGTTTGGATTTTCATCCCGCTTTAGTTCATTTAGTTTATTTAGTTAACGTCCTTTGTCAATCTCCATAGTTCTAGATTACAAGTTTATAAGAAATTTCATGAACTTTGATAAGACTTTCGCCTGGAATATGAGTGGTGGTGCTTTACGCATTCGTATTTCTTTATTTGTAATTTGAGAAGCAGATTATGATGTTTTACATGTGCAGTTGAGAAAATGTATGCATAATCATCATCATGGATTTTTTGTGCTATATCTATCGTATAAATTCCATTCAAGTATATTTTATCATATTAATTTTTAAAATGGTTAATGTCAAAGGACAAGGTGTTAAACAGTAGTTATATGAATATATTCTATGGTCCTCATTACCTGGATTTGAGATTTTTGAATTTGGTGGCATGCCAAGTAAGAAATTTTGGTGAATTTCAATTGTCAAGTAAGAAAACTGTTGCGCGTCTAATAACTGCACAGGTATGGGAATCACAGTTTTGTGATGCATCATTATAAATAAAATTTTTCTACTTGTAGTTGCTGAATTTTCACCTTTTTATTTGTTTGTAGGATTCTCTCGTGGAGGCTGTCAAGAAACAAGAAAGTTCGATCAGGCAACAAAATGAGGATGTAGTTGGTATCATGTCTTATGTTTTTTACTTTTCTAACAATTATAAGTACACTACAGTTGACCTATTTAAACATCTTTATATTTGTTTGTTTGTTGTGTGTTGTCTAATGGCTCATGAGTTGTAACCATTTGCCTCCGGTTTATATATTGGTTACTATATCAGGTTATTTATTCATAATGCTGCTTATTTAATATTTAATAGGTGGTTTAATATCTAAGTCGCATGGATACGGAACACACTTATTTTCAAAATATAGGACACAGAGGAAGTAAATTTGGAAATCCCGGCGTCCTGGCTGGGCCCCCTTGCAAAATACAAAAAGAAAAAATTGGGACGCGCGACGTGTGTGTGTCTCCGTGACCCAAGATTGTCAGATATATGTACAAGAGCCAAAATTTAGTGTTAATTCCTCATAATCCAATATATATCTAGGAAGTTAATTAATTGGGTCTATTCAAGTGTCAATGAGAACTTTGAAGCTACAACTAAATCTAATATATGTTGGCAAGTTAGCTTAACGGTGCACCTGCAAGAGTAAGATGTAGTTGTGGGTGGATTAAGGATTTATGATACGTCCTCTGTCGTCATAGAGTGTTTAACGTATATTGAGAATGATATTTAATTTTATAGTTATAGATATCAAAAGGACATAATACCCGAGTCCGTATACCATAGACTCGGGACCATCTAATAAGGTGTACCGGATTCCCAATTTCATTCCACGTCGGCAAACAATTGGACGCCCCCAAAATTTCATTCCACTTCTGCATCAGAATTGGACGCGCCTTTCTTTTCACCAAAAGTGAAAAAACCTCTGCAAATTCCCGCTATTTCAGACACTTCAATTTCGTTCCCGATTTTTTTACCAAAATTTCTTCAATCTCCAAGCAATTTTCAGACGTTGCAATTTTCATCTTCTCCCAGAAGCTGAAACAATTTTCTTCAAGTAAATATCATCTTCCACCGGACGCTGCAACAATTTTCATCTTCTCCAGTAAGTTTTTGATTTTTTTTCCCATTCAACTTTGATTTCAGTTCGCTAATGTTGGTGAAGTTTTARCATCGATTGATTAAGTTTCATTGTCGACTAATGTTGATTCATCACAAAACGCTTGTTAGTTCACAAAATTTAAATATAGTTTCAATTCTTCCGATTCTAGGGTTTAGCCATCACTTGATGTTGATATAGTTCATCTGTATTTTAACTACAGGCTTTGAAATCTCTGCATGTTCTATGTTTCAAAAATTGTGATAAGATTTTATATGTACATCTTGATGATATGTGCAAGAACAGTCTGATGATATGTTGCAGATCTGAGCGATGATATATCATTTGTGAACCTCATATTACTTTTTTTTCTGCGAATATATTAGTTTTCATATAGTAGTAATGATATGTTCAAGAACAATCCGATGATATGTTCCAGATCTGTAATGATATGTCTCATAATTGTATAATATTATATCATTTCTGAAATTTATTTTACTGCAAAGTAAAGATTGTCTTTATAATTATATGTACAATTTCAATGTAATGATATATTCATGTTCTATGTAATGATATGTTCATTTTCTGCATGATAATATATTCATGTTCTATGTAATGAGATGTTCATGTTTTGCATGATGATATATTCATTGAATTTTGTGTTTTAATTATAGATATGAAGAAAAAAGCAACCAATATACCTTCGGAGAAATTAGATACTCCGATTGTTGTTGGTAATAAACAGGGTTTAGGTCTCACTCTTCAGGAGGAGGACCTACAGAGAAAAATATATGAAAAAAACACGAAGGGAAGGAAGAAGAAAAATACAATTGACGCAATATCAATGATAGAGAAAAATCCTTCTCCTACTCCGAAAAAGAAAAAGCAGAAAGAAAAGAAAATACCAATTGAAGAACCAGATGCAACATCAATTGAAGCAACTGAATTTGATATAGTGAAACAAATCATAGAGAATCAGTTGGAAACTGAGAAGGAAAAAAAGATTGTCAAGCATCGCAAAACGCAGTTGCCGAAAACTGATTTTAAAAAAACTGCTTTTGCAATTCAAGTTTTCAAAAAGAGTCCAACTGTGAAGAAAACAAAATTACAAAAAAAGAAAAAGGTTTGCTATTTTTATTACTTTATACTTTAAAATAATATTTATATTCCAAATTAAAATTAACACAGATACACTGATATATGTAGGGTGCACCCGTTGAAGAAACAGTTGATATACAGATTGCACCAGTTGAAGAATCAACTGATATAAAGGTTGCACCCATTGAAGAGAAGAAAAATGAGAAAAAATAAAAAATAAAACCAGTTGAGGTTTGAATTTCTCAACAATAATTGTAATACACTATTGTCATGTTCATGTGATGATATGTAAATAATGTGTTTCATGATATATGACTGGTGTATGTGATATATGTAATTATTTATGTTTGGTGTATTAGATGATATGTAGTTGATGTATCAAATGGTATGTGGTTGGTGTATATGATGGTATRTATTTAGTGTATGTGATGGTATAGGATAATASTAAYCATATGTGGCTACTATATGAGTCTAGTTTGTATAATGATATGTTCCTCATATATAAGATGATATATGATTGCTGTGTGTGATGATATGTAGCTGGTGTATAGGATGATATGGGATTTCTATATGTGATGATATATGGCTGGTGTAAGTGACATATGTAGTTGTTTGTGTTTGTTGTATAAGATGATATGTATTTGGTCTATGAGATAGTATGTGGTTGGTGTATGTGATGGTATGTGGTTGGTGTATGTAGCTACTATATGTGTCTAGTATATATGATAATATGTGCCTGGTGTATATTCAAGTGTCAATGAGAACTTTGAAGCTACAACTAAATCTAATATATGTTGTCAAGTTAGCTTAACGGTGCACCTGCAAGAGTAAGATGTAGTTGTGGGTTGATTAAGGATTTATGATACGCCCTCTATCGTCATAGGGTGTTTAACGTATATTGAGAATGATATTTAATTTTATAGTTATAGATATAAAAAGGACATAATACCCCCCCCTTTTTTTTAGAAAAACTAAAATATATGGGTAAAATTAAAAGAGCAATATTAAATTTTTTTTTTTGGTAATATAGAAGTAAATTTAATTCTCTTTGGGTAACGTAAAAGAGGCATATCAAATGAAACATGTTTTTTGTTTCTAAAATACGACAGATTGAACACAATAGAAGGATTTTTAGCACGTTTCAACAATTTAACTAGGAAGTCTGATGTATATGTGGGCGAGATGATTATTCCACCTAATTGGGCAAAATCGTCTAGGCATAGGAACGCCTAAGCCGATTTTCACAACATAATATTTAAGAAATAAGTTTATTAGACAACATAATTTAATTTCAAATAATAATATTTATTTTATTTTACTATACATGACAACACTGATTCTAATATTGATAGTACTTTTTTCAAGTATTGAACACTCTGAAAGTATTATTATATACACTTCACTACAAAAAACAGTGTTTCACCGAGGGAGAATTCCCTCGATAATGGCCAAAAATCCATTGATAATCTAATTAACAAGGGCATTTTCCCCTCGATAAAGGCCTTCTTGGTAAATTTTATTGAGGGGAAACACCCCATTGGTAAACATCCCGACGGATTTACGGAATCATGCTTTTTCTTTAAATCACCTGAGCCTCGGATTGGATAGCCCTCGATATTGTCGAGAACATTTTTGCTCTCGATAATACTGAAAGCATTTTTGCCCTCGGTATTTCCGAGGGGACTATTGCCCTCGGTAATATCGAGAGAATTTTTCGATAATACCAAGGGAAATAATGCCCTTGGTATTACCAAAAGCAACAATGCCCTCATTTTTACTAAAGGCAATAATGCCCTCGACAATAGCAAGGGCAATAGTCCCCTCTACAATATCAAGAGTACCGAGGGCATTCTAAACTCTCATTTTTTTAATTTTTAATTATTATTATAATCTATATTTTTATTTAAAATACCAAAAGTAATCAAGAACTAAATACAAAACATGAACTCCTGAACAAACAAACTTTTGAATAACCTAAGTATTTAAATTTTAGCAAGTTTACAACAGTTTAATTTGTTCAACAAAAATGTTCGAAATATCACAAGTTTAGAAAATATCAAATCGGAGGAGATCTATGTGGTGGTGGTGGTGGGGTGGGGGTGGCGGCTGTGGCTGGTAATGGTGAAACTAAGGTAACATCTCAACCATCTGCGCCTCAAAATCCTATTGCTGCAGACGTTGTTCCTCGAGCTCCTGCTCCCGCTACAAATGTAAGTGCTTAGAATTGTCGTACCTATCTTCCATATCTTGCTAAGATCGTCTCATGGCCTCTAACTCCTCCTCCTGCATCTGTGGCTACGCCAGCAATTTTCTCACCCGAGTTCTGTCATGCTGGGAGGAGGAAGAAAGTCTACCTCTGAAACCCTTTGTAGAAGCCACCAACTTCTCGAAGCAGTTGGTGCCGTAATGTGGGCCCTTACTTGACCCAAAGATGTCAAATCAAATAAGGTAGGAACCTCGTTATTTGGATCTTGTGAATAAGTATGTGCCTCATCCAAACATAGGCAGTACTCCTTCTAAAATACAACCATTAGTAAATTCTACATGAAAAAAAAAACAAGTTAATTTATAACTATTTACCATAAAATATACTTACATCAGTTGTACTAAATCTCTTATCAACCCATGTGCCGTCATCATTCTTGTGCGTATATATAAAAATCTTATACGCAGTGGCCAACTGACCCATCTCCCATTCCTGTATTTAAAGGAAATTATCAAACAAAATATTTAAATAATTAAATAATGTATTATTATTAAAACTAGTTACTTACAATATCAAAGATCTAGATCCCCCAATGTAATTTGACATCCCAGTACCCAGACTAGCAGGTTCGCTCCGCCTATTGGCGCTGTAATGATCAAACCTCATTTGTTCTCGGTATTTTCCTACTCTACATTCTATGCCCTAGTTGAGATGCATGATAAATTTAATAAAGTCATTAATAATTTATAATACTAAAATGTTATAATTTAATAAGAAGACATAAAAAAATCATTTATCTCCTGACGCCCTCATCAATGATCGTTGGCTTCTTGCCAGACTTATCATAGGTCTACTTATACTCGTTTAGTCGCTTCCCATACTTGTACGCCATCTCGTGAAAAATGCCACCATCACATTATCATCAATGTACACCTCCGTACCCCAATGACAACGATCCTACAAAATAAAATAACTAGAATTCAATTTACATATTGATTCTCAAGTTACATTAATGATTAATAAATTTAGAAATGAATAATTAATTATGATCGGATAACATTATACTTCCACCCGGTGGGATGGAGCTCCTTCTCCATAATGTCTCGTTAGAGATTGGTCAGTCTGACCTCCCTACTATGGAGCATGTAATTGTGTTTATGGTTAAAAATATTATTTAATAATAATGATGATTAAAATCTTATAATAATTAATTTACTTACTTCTTCTTTTCGATGAGATAAACCAGGTGTCGCCGCTCAGGTGGGCTCGACATCTGTCAAGATGCACCCACATCAGACGAAGTGGGTGAAGCCATATCTGGTGGAGTTGTATGATTTTTACCCACGTTGTCATCCTCAAAATCTGCTAAATGAGTAGGTTTCATAGAAGATGACATCCGATCTGATTGACTAAGCCCAGAACCGCGTCCAAAACCCCTCAACTTTTGATAAAAATAAATATAAGACGAGCATTTTACAAAATACAAGTATATATATTCAACAAGTTAAAATAAGAGGGTGTGTATATACATAACGATTGTATTATTGGTAAGGACTTTATCACATTCGAAAATGTGACATTTAGTAATACAACGTCTTAATATATGAATTTTGTTGGCCTAAAAATTTTGGTAGCATCTCCCCTTAATTCTCTAAGCACACATATATTGTAGTGCATCGAGAACAAAAGAGAGTTACTGAAACCAAAAATTTTTAATCAAAAAAACACATACATATAAGATAAGCCATAATATAATCATGTTCTCAAACTGTCCAAATAAGTAGGTAGTTCGATATTTAGTATCAAACTCTCTATTTGCTACTAAATCTCAAACAGGTCTAAGGTAAAGTGTTTGAGTGTAAAAAGAAAGAATATAATCAATGCATTGATAATCAATGAACATGCATGTTACAAAACATTTACATATCGATCACCAGGTCATTTCAAAACCACCACCACACACATTTTAAAACTTTTTAAAATTACCATCGCATTTCTTAAAAAAAATTAAAACCCGTTATTGGAGGGATAAAACCTCCCGGCCGACACTGTACACCATGCTATCACCGACGTATACACCAACTAATCACAATATATATATATATTATTCACAAATCATAACATATATATTAAACAACATTCATGTACCGATCCCCACGGCATTTGAAAACCACCACTAAACATATTTTAAAACTTCTTAAAACCACCATCACATTTAAAAAAAAAACTAAAATCCGTTATTTGGAGGGACAAAATCTCCCAGCCGGTGGCGCACGTCACGTCATCACCGATGTATAGACCAGCCAATCACAACATGTACATATAATTCACAAATCATAACATATATATTAAACACAACATTCACATACCGATCATTACATCATTTCAAGACCACCACCATGCACATAACATAACTCAATCATGATTATATAATTAAACCTAATTGAATTAAAATAACATAATTAACTAATAACTAAATGTTAATTGCATAATTAATTCCTAACTGCATAATTAAACCCTAATTATGTAACTTACCCCTAATATAATCTTAATTAGGTAATTAACCCATAAGTTAATCATAATTCGTAATTAATTCCTAACTGATCCTAGTTACATAATTAATCCCTAATTTATGCCTAATTACGTAACTCCTAGTTAAATCATAATTACATAATTAACACATACTTTAAAGTTACTTACATAATTAACCCTAATTGAGTCCTAATTGCATAATTAACCCATAATTGTACAATTAACCCCTAACTTAGATCTAATTAGGTAATTAACCCCTATTGAATCGTAATTATGTAATCAACCCCTAATTCAATCATAATTACATAAATAATCCTGAATTTAACTACAATTACATAATAAACCCCTAATTGAGTCCTAATTACGTAATTAACCCCTAATTGCATAACCACCCACATTTTAACCCTAATTAAGTAATTAACCTCTAATTAAATCATAAGTACATAATCAATCCCTAATTCAATCATAATTACACAATTAACCCCAAATTTAATTACAATTACATAATTAACCCCTAATATATTTTAATCACACAACAAACCATAATTCCTAAATATACAAAAATACCTCGTTTAATTTGGCAACGCTCAGCGGCGGTAGGCGGCGGCTGCCGAAGTATGGGACAGGCGGATGCCGAAGTATGGGAGGATGGGATAGGCGGCAACGACTGGAGGCTGCTGGAGATTGTGGTGGCAGTTGTTAGAGGTCAGCTGCTACTAGAGGCTAGTGGTGGTGGCAGGTGCACGATGGTGGTGGCTGGTGGTGGTGGTGGAGGTCAGAGGTTGGACACTGCTGTAGGTGGTGGTGGTGGCTACTGGAGGTCGGTGGGGGTGGCAGGTGCACGGTGGCGGCAGAAACAGACGGCGGCAAAATAAAGAACGATAGGAAGAAATGGATGCAGGGTTGTGCTCTAAGTGGGTTTTATACGCCCGTTACTTAGGGCAATTGATTGCCCTCGGTAAATCTATTTTATTTTCTAAAAATTGAAAAAAAATAAGAAAAAATATATTTACCAATCAATTAGTGTTTTTCATGATTCTAAAAATAGGAAACAAACCTCATGGTATTTTTATAAAATAACGACACTTCATTAATTACGTGTGCAATGGAATAAGTCGATCGATTGTATCTTGGATACTATTGATCATATTATACGATACATATCAATAAATACATGTTCGATGATACTTATATATTAAATCTAGGTTAATTACATCCTTAGTGTGTAAAATGACATTAAATGTCTTATTTTAAGGCAATTATATTTTCTTATATATTTTTCTATATATTAAATACCGAGGGCGACCAATTCCCTCTGTATTTTCAAAGGGGAAATTGGATCCCCTCCGAGGCATTTTGTCACCCCCGATAAATTTATTTTTGTCTAAGAATTATATAAAAAAAATATAATTACCGATCAATTAGTATTTTTTGTAATTGAAAAATATAGAAAACAACCACGTGGTATCTTTAAAAACTAATGACACTTCGTTAATTATGCATGGTGTGGAATAAGTTGATCGATATATATATATATATATTGTAACAAAAGATCAATCTTATCATACATACTATTAATATTACACGATGCATGTCAATAAAAATATGTTCGATGATAATTATATATTAAAAATATGAAAATTACATTTTAAATGTGTAAAATGAAATTATAAAGTTTTTTTTAATGTTATTACATCTTTTTTCTTAATTTTCAAAAATATTAAAGGATGAAGATTCCCCTTGGTATTTTGAAAATTAAAATATAAAAAATTGAAAAAAAATGCAATTATCGATCAATTAGTATTTTTTGTGATTTCAAAATAAGGAAAATAACAACATAACATCTTTAAAAAAAATACTCCATTAATTATGTATGAATGGAGTAAGTCGATCGATATAGATAGTATAACAAAAGATCGATCGTTTCATACATACTATTAATATTACACTATACATATCAATAAAAAAATATTCGATGATAGTTATATATTAAAATCATGTGAATTATATTTTAAATATGTAAATGACATTATAGGTTTTATTTTAATGTTATTATATTTTTTCTAATTTTCAAAAATATCGAGGGGAGATGATTCCTCTCAGTGAAATACCGAGGGGACAGAATTGGCCGAGGAAAATTTTGTACCCTCGATAATATTTATTTTTTTCTTTTTTATTTTTTGTTATTTGTTGAGGAATCAAACGTCCTCAGTATTACTGATGGCATTTTATTTCCTTTGGTATTACTGAGAAATATTTCCTATATTCCCTCGACAATCCTTCGGTATTGCCTTCGGTAATAGTGGTAGTAAATGTTGGAGCTAGTTTACCGAAAGTTTTACCGAGGGTGTCATTACCGAAGGTTTAATCACTCGGTATTGCCCTCAGTATTACCGAGGGCATATTTGTCCTCGGTAATACACTATTTTTTTTTTTGTAGTGCTTGTTCTTTACATATTGTAGTTGTTTAATAATTTCTGTACATTTTGCCACTTATATCATCATTTGATTTCCATGATCTAATTTGTGATCGTTAATTGATTCAATCTTATTGCATACTATTTTTAAGAATCCTAGACGCGTTTACAAGAGAGAAATATTGAGTTGATCAAATCAAGTACTACTCTCATTGGAAGGCTAACAGAACGCAACTTACGTGCTAACACAAAAATGGAAAATAAAATCATAAGTCTAAAAATACGATCATGATTTGAGGTTTTGAAGTTTTAACAATTAAAATCGCATGCATTAATAAGACAATGATTAAAAAAAAAATTTAAATGGGAAGAAATTAAAGAGAAATTATGAAAATATATTTAAGAATAATCAATTAAAAGAAGTCTAGGTCTAGGACATTAGTCTCGACTCAACGATTACCCAATAAATTTAAAATTAATAAATTATAAGTTCTTTATTTTGTTATGTAATTTTTTTTAATCCTAAGTGGTTTTTTGTTATTTTTAATAGTTTATTTTGTTGTAATAAGTTCACATGGAATATTTTTGCTAATTTCATGAATAAAACTCAAAAATCACTTCCGATTAGTCTTCCTCGGGAGAATCAATTTTGACTCACCTCACCGCACTACGATCGACTCCATTCTCTTGAAGGCGATCCTCAAATATTTGTAAAAACGTAGTGCATTTAAGATAACTTCAAAATTTGGTGTTGCTCCTGGGGAAGGCTAAATGTCTTTTTTGTGTTTGCTATTTGTGTCTTTCTTTGTGTTTTTGTTTGTTTTTTTTGTGTATCATGCTCGTGTGTGACTTTTAATTTTCTTCATTTTGTTATCTCCCACTAGTATGTTTAATCTCGTTTGTTTAATGTTCTGTGTGCAAGGTACATCGATGAACTCAACCGCATCCCTTGAGATCCAAGACTCGAAAAAGAAAAGAAAAGAAAAGAAGAAGAAGATATGTCTAATTATTGAGAATTCCATCGTATGGAGATTCATACGCTTGTCCTACCCCTTGACCGGCCATTTCATTGAGCCCCGTGATGCGAGAGTATGATCTTGATGATTTCTACTCCGATCTACTCCTGGTTTTCCATGGGCTCCCGAGTGAGGATCCGCTTAAGTTCATCCGCGAGTACGATACCATCACCCAAACTTCCCCTCTTCAAGGCCTCACAAAGGATCAAGTGATGATGTAACTCTTTATATACACGGTAAAGGATCGGGCAGGAAAATGGTTGACGAATTTAGAACTCGATTCCTTGCAAATGTGGGATGAAGGCAATGATCAGTTCATGGGGACATTCTGTTCCACCCAATCCAAACCTCGAAATCATCAATGGAGCGATCAATGGGTCCTGTCTAAAAACTCTTATAATTTGGGCCACAACGATCCCTTTGCTTCACCCGATCACTATGATCCAAGTTTCGGTCCTCACACCCCACCCCAAGATTCCTGATCGAAGATTTCTCGACGCTCTAGAAATTGTCTCCGCAATAGTACGGAGTCGACTGTAGATGCGGTGAGTTGTCCTGAGTCGTGTATCTCGAGGATGGATGTGATCGGCCGTCGGTTTTCTTATTCGTTCTTATCGTTGGTTCGATTAAGCTAATTTAACCCTAGAAAGCGATAATCATTTTTTTCGGTTTCTATAACTAAGAATGAAATTGAAAATTAAGATTTAAAAAAAACATGAAAAGCTCAAAAAGGAAATTGAAGCTTATATTAAAAACGATCAATTTAAACTAATTAACTTATTAAAACTTAATAATTTTAAGTTAGGGAAATGGAGGGAAAATCAAAGTCAACTTATTTGAATAAGTCAACATAAGTACTTAGCATTAATTAAAGGTTTAAAAAGGAAGATCTTAATCAACTTTTACTAACTTAGAAATTGATTATAAACTTTATAACTTAAAAGCATAAGTTCATAAGCTAGAAAGCTATAAAATGAAACTGAAAGTTTGATAAGCAAAAGAAACACTAAACTAATGATCCAAAATACAACACAACATTAAAAAGGAATAGCATGAAAATAAAACTAGATTATAGAAGGATATTACCAAATGTATGTGATTACAAAAGCTTGAAGGAGGAAAGCTTGGAAGCTGAATGATTCTTCACAAAAGATAGCTAAAACAAAGCTTGATCACTAACTAGCTAAGATCTAAACTTAACTAATCTATCTCTAATTATTAGAATTTATGGAAATTAAAAATAAGCCAAAAATATGAAAAGTGATTTTTTCTGGTTTTTGGAGGAGCTTCCTGGGGAAGAAGGCCTCTGATGCAAGTTGTGTTATTGAAATGACGTCTGATTGCTAATATCTTCAAAAAATCTGCTTTTCAGTCGATCGACTGAGAAAAAGCAGTCGATCGACTGGCAGTCGATCGATCGTGTCGGCAGTCGATCGACTGCGATGTCAAAATGGCCTGAAGCCCTGTAATTCCGTCGATCTTGAGAGGACCCAGTCGATCGACAGCAGTCGATCGGCCAAGTAGGCAGTCGATCGACTGCCATGTCAAAAAACTTCAAAACTCGCTGGAATCCAGTCGATTTTAGCCGGGTCAGTCGATCGACTTAAAGGTCAGTCGATCGACTGAACATTCAGTCGGTCGACTGGATTCCAGCGCCCGGCTCGATTTCTCGTTCTTTTCGCGTCCGCCGGTTTGTCGAACCTCGTCCGCTGCGCTTTTTTGCTTTGTCCGTCCATTCCCGAGTCGAGTATCAACGATCCCAAACGAGCGTGGGCCCCGCTTGGACGTCCTACGGCCAAGAAAAACGGAAACGTGAAAATCTACGAAAATTAATAACAAAACGTACAAAAACTAAGAAAATCTAGAAATACGAAAAATGGCCAACCCGACTCCTAAAGCAACAAAAAGCAAGCGAAAAACACGCAACGTGAAACAAAATCGAAAATGAAAATATGTACAAAAAGATGCAAATCAACCACCCCACACTTAGAACGGTTGCTTGTCCTCAAGCAAAACTAACGTATATTTACAAAGCTACCCCCGACCAACCCTAGGCTAATGCACAAAAAATAGTTCGAGACGTCGTACGCTACGTTGTTTGTTAGCTTCGGCTAAAAGGACGACAATGTGATTTGCTAAGGAAAGTTTAGATCGACTTCCGAAACCTAAAAGGACTTAAACAATCCAACAAGTCGGTTTCCCCGTCCTTGCCCCGGCTAAGGTCTATCCACGCTCGAACCGTTAATCGACTCCCGACTAGCCAAGATCATCAACACCTCTCTTTACAAAAGTATACTAAAAATCGAAACAAATGGAAAAACGTGCTATACAATAACTTCAAGGATTTATAACGTATCCTTGTTTATTCATCTCTTTTCGTATTTTCTTTTCTTTTCTTTTTCTTTTTCTTTTTTTTTCCTTTTTATGTACCGTAGACGTGAGGTACTTGCATAATAATGTGAAAATACGAGGCTATCAAATGACTCCGATCATTCGTTGCTACTAGCAACTTTCGAATTTTTCGATCGAGCACGTGGAGCAATTGATGACTCCAATTTACAAACAAAAACCTATAGAGAGTGTTTAATGACGAGGGCTAGTCGAGGCACTAGTTCCAAACGAGCACAAGGATAGCACGAAGCTAAAACCGAACGGGAATCCCAACAAGTTAAACCACCTAAATCCACTAAATTCGATCGAAAATCTAAACATCCTAACAAATCATCAAAACCGCGTCACTTCGCCAAGGGTCCAAGCAACGATAGCACACACGTTTCTCAAACTAAAACAAGCAAGCACACGACGAAATTAAAAACCTAGGACGATTCTAACCACCCCACACTTAAAACCTAGCAATGTCCTCATTGCGTAATTAAGCTAATAACAGCGGTAAAAAGTTGTAGGGTAAAGAAAACGCCCCTATCTCCGGGCTCGTGTCGTCGTGGTTGTGCAAAGGTCGTTGCCGGGAATCGAGGTAAGCAACAAGATATCTACATGGTTAGGCAAGGTGGAAAAACGTGCACAAAAACGAACAATGTACAAAAACAGAAATATTTTTGATTTTTTGAAATTTTCTAATTTGTTTGGATTTTTTTTTAATTTGTTTTGCATTTTGAGAATAAAAGCGAAGATAAGGGTTCGTTGGGCAGTCGGTCGACTGCCCTTATTCGGTCGATCGACAGCAGTCGATCGACTGTCGGTTGTCGATCGACTGCTCATGCCAAAAGTTCAGAATTGCCTGGAATCCAGTCGATGTTGAACCACCAGTCGATTGGGCAGTCGATCGACTACATACCAGTCGATCGACTAGATATGCAGTCGRTCGACTGCATTTCAGCAGCCAACCTCCACTTTCGACCCTCTTTTGTCCCAAGACTCCATGGCTGAACCTACACAAACCCAAAAACTCCATTAACACTACTTAAAGATAGAATATACACAAAATTAAAAGAAAAACAAGAAAAGAGTTAGAAAGGGTTAGAACGTCGTGGGTTTCCTCCCACATAGCGCGTTTGGTTAGCGTCGTTCGCTCGACGGTTATACAAAAACGTTATCCGGGATCCAAGAAAAGGTGACGATCATGCCACGCCTTGGTGTTCTCGAGTAGACACACCGGGTGATCAAAATCACCAAGGCGGGCGCGTCGGGCAAGCCGGAAGATCGAGACATCGAGAACATGGGCTTGCTTCGGTGGTCGTAAGAGTGAGTAGTCGACCATCCACACGTGATCATCCCAAAATGGGTCGGCGTGCTTCTTCGTCTCCCCAACCGTCGTCTCCTTTCTCTCGACTTTAGAAATAGTCGTAGTCGGGCATGAGAGAGTAGGACCCAACACATCTTCCTCGTCCTCTTCCACCTCCTCTTGTTTAAGTAGTAATAAAGTTTCGGGTGGTGGCGAAAGAGGCTCGATCAACTCCACATCCTCCAAGGCCGGCACAACTACATCTTCCTCGCCTAAAGCAGGTAAGCTCGACAATCCAAGTGCCGTCGGAGGCCCCGAAGATAACAACTCCTCACTTTCCACTACAACCTCTTCACAATACCCGAGAGGGGTGACGTTGCCTTCCGACCCATTCTCTTCGTCTTCAAAATCCACCTCATAGCGCTCACCTTTCGAAAGATTGTCAAATCTCGAATTATCATCAACGACCGTGGGCACCGCCTCATCAAAGAAGGGTATCTCGTCGGGGTACGGTTTGTTTATCTCACCCAAGTCATTGGCCATTTGCTTAGCGTGGGTCTCCATGCGATCGAGGATTCCAACGAGCTCGGCTAAGAGAGACTCCACGTCCGGGAGTGGGGACGTAGACGAATCTTGAAAGAGTGAGGTATAAGGGTCATCACTCGGTTTATACGAGCTTGAGGCGGATAGATTGAAAGAATCTTAGCTCGAGGGTAGGTTGTAAGGATCGTAGCTCGAAGAATCGAAATTATAAATCGATGGAGCATACGATTCAAAATGGGGGTAAGAAGATGGGAGGGCGAGGGGAACATATAGATCGTCCAAACTCGGGTCAAAAAGAGCACGAGTCGGTGCATAAGGATCTATGCTCTGGTTGTGGGGGTATGAGTCATAATGATCGGAAGAGTAAATCCACTCTTTACCGATCGAAGCATACGGATCGTCATATTTGGGAGTTGTGTATGGATTTGGATATTCGGGAATTTGGATCCACCCCACACTTAGAACGGTTGCTTGTCCTCAAGCAAAACTAACGTATATTTACAAAGCTACCCCCGACCAACCCTAGGCTAATGCACAAAAAATAGTTCGAGACGTCGTACGCTACGTTGTTTGTTAGCTTCGGCTAAAAGGACGACAATGTGATTTGCTAAGAAAGTTTAGATCGACTTCCGAAACCTAAAAGAAAATGAAACTGAAAGTTTGATAAGCAAAAGAAACACTAAACTAATGATCCAAAATACAACACAACATTAAAAAGGAATAGCATGAAAATAAAACTAGATTATAGAAGGATATTACCAAATGTATGTGATTACAAAAGCTTGAAGGAGGAAAGCTTGGAAGCTGAATGATTCTTCACAAAATATAGCTAAAACAAAGCTTGATCACTAACTAGCTAAGATCTAAACTTAACTAATCTATCTCTAATTATTAGAATTTATGGAAATTAAAAATAAGCCAAAAATATGAAAAGTGATTTTTTCTGGTTTTTGGAGGAGCTTCCTGGGGAAGAAGGCCTCTGATGCAAGTTGTGTTATTGAAATGACGTCTGATTGCTAATATCTTCAAAAAAAYCWRCTTTTCAGTCGATCGACTGAGAAAAAGCAGTCGATCGACTGGCAGTCGGTCGATCGTGTTGGCAGTCGATCGACTGCGATGTCAAAATGGCCTGAAGCCCTGTAATTCCATCGATCTTGAGAGGACCCAGTCGATCGACAGCAGTCGATCGACTGCCATGTCAAAAAACTTCAAAACTCGCTGGAATCCATTCGATTTTAGCCGGGTCAGTCGATCGACTTAAAGGTCAGTCGATCGACTGAACATTCAGTCGGTCGACTGGATTCCAGCGCCCGGCTCGATTTCTCGTTCTTTTCGCGTCCGCTGGTTTGTCGAACCTCGTCCGCTGCGCTTCTTTGCTTTGTCCGTCCATTCCCGAGTCGAGTATCAACGATCCCAAACGAGTGTGGGCCCCGCTTGGACGTCCTACGGCCAAGAAAAATGGAAACATGAAAATCTACGAAAATTAATAACAAAACGTACAAAAACTAAGAAAATCTAGAAATACAAAAAATGGCCAACCCGACTCCTAAAGCACCAAAAAGCAAGTGAAAAACACGCAACGTGAAATAAAATCGAAAATGAAAATATGTACAAAAAGATGCAAATCAATTCCTACCATCCGAGCTTTAATGATAATTATGACCCACCTCTCGATTTCCATATCCAAATATCAATGATTCATACGCTCCTCTTGCTTCCCATTTTTATTACTCGAGCAATGACTCGTATTCTCCACCCGATTTGAATTCTTTCTACCCGAGATATGACTCTTATGCTCCACCCGACTTGATTCCATACTACTCGAGCTATGAAGATTATACCCCACCTCCTCCTCCCAATCACCACCAACAAATTCATTACCACCCCGATGTTCCACTCGACTAAGATCCTTACTCGGTCAGTGTGGACATCCACATCCACCTCTTGATGTTTTTCTGAGTCTTGAAGAAAATCTTCGTAACATGAATGTATATTAGAGGCTTCATTGGCTTCTAATGATTGGGAAGAGCGCTCCAACTGGACGAATGCTATTATTGTGGAGACGATGAATCGAAATAGTGCGGGTATTTGTGATGAGGTGAAATGACTTGATTTTGACAAAGTGCCAGTTTTGATGTGGTGGAGCCCACCTTGGATGTTGGTGATTCAAGCTTGAACAATCGTGTGGAAGAGGTGCATAAAAAAGTGAAGTCCGAGGATTTGGATGTGTGCATTTTCCCTCTTGTGCTTTTTAACAAAATTGTGAACAAGAGTGTATGGGTGTTTCTGTTGGAGATCCCGACGAATGAGAATGAATCGAGCTTAATTACTCTTTTTGAGGATGTTAGAGTTATGCCAACTTTGGAGAAGGTCGAGATTTTTCAGACCTTTTTAGAACCACCCGAAGCCTTATTGGGACTCGAGTTTGATCTGGTTGAAGAGATAGTCGAGAAGGAGTTTGATCCCCCTCCCTTATGCCCGAATATTGAATTACGTGCTTTTGAGAGCGCGGAGGTGGTGATTAAGTAAATCAAGGAGAATGGTTTAGCCGATGGCTGCTTCTTTTGTTCGACTAAGTATCTAGTTATTTTGATGACCGAAACTCGCTCCGCACTTCCATTGACTTTCGACCACTTCTTGGCGATTGACTACTCGCACTTTTGACCTCCAAAGCAAGTTGAAGTTTTCATTTCTCTCATCCTAGGACTTTCTTGTCATGCCTACCTTGGTGTTTAGAACATTAAGGCGTGGCATGATTGTCACCTCTTTTTGGATCCTGGATGACATTGGTCATATAAGTCGTCGAGGTTTAGACGTTAAACAAGCACTTTTTCGGAGGCAACCCAAGTTCTTGCTTTTTTCTTCTCTTTTTTTTTGATATTTTGGGAGGATCGACCGAACTTTGAGGTCCGTTTTGCATGCCCGAGGCCTTTTTTGAAGATTCAGATATTTTACTCGAGAAATAATAGAAAAAGGAAAGAAAACAAGGCTCCATGGACAACATGTTGATCACCCATTGATCGACGCAAGGTCCCCGTCGACTGCCTATCGATTGATGTAAAACTCTCAATTTTCCTTGTCGACAACCCATGGATCGATGCTCGATTGACAAGAAGTTGAGCACATGTCAGTTGCCTATTGATGGTGCGTCATTCGACGTAAAACTCTCTGCCCTCTGTTTAGATCTAAGAGTAGTCTAAATCACAAAAAACCAAGAAAACAAGCAGTTCAACAATATAAAAACAGAAAAACAAAAATAGGAAAAAGTGCTTGACTTTTATTCCTTAATATCAGGTCGGATCGGCCTTGGACGGATCCTTTTATAGGGTAGAGCTCTTGTTACAAGCCTTTCTCTCTCTAAAGCTCTCCATGTTTCTCTCTCTAGTCGATTGGGGCTCCCTTCTCTCTCTCTTGGAGAGGCTATTTATAGTTTTCCTTCCAAACCCTAATTGGACACGTGTCACCACCTGGGTGCACCGACTTACCTGACCAATAATCCAATCACAAAAACCCTAACCCTAATTGGACACCTGGCGCTTCCTCATTAGTTGCATGTCCCTTTCCAAGTCAGAGAATAAAGCCTTGATCACATCTCTTTCGCCGCCTCGGATCCGACCCCGAATCGTATCGAGGTCAAGCCGACCTTTCTCTGTGGCCGACCACCTTTAACCAAGCCTTTCTTATCCCTCGAACCCATCTTTAGACTATATGATCCCTGCGCGACGCACCTCGTCGAGTTAGTCGAACTCCAGGTCGGCCTCTCTACAACTTACGGAACCAAACCGATCCGGATCGTCATGCCCAACACATCTCTGCTCGGCATCTTTAGGCACCTGGTCGACATGGTTTGGCGAATTATGATCCAGGTTGACTGGTTGGCGCGCCGGGTGCTCGGCGCTATGTGCACCTGGTCGGCCAGTTGGCGCGCCGGGTTCCGCAAGGTAACAGGCTGGTCGGGAGAGCTCGGTTTCTCGACGGAAGACCAAGTCAGCTTGGCGCTATGTGCACCTGGTCGGCTAGGTGACACGCCGGGTTCCGCAAGGTGACAGGCTGGCCGGGAGTGCTCGGTTGCTCGACGGAAGACCAGGTTGGCTCGGCGCTATGTGCACCTGGTCGGCCAGTTGACGCGCCGGGTTCCGCGAGGTGGCAGGATGGCCGGGAGTGCTCGGTTTCTCGGTGGAAGACCAGGTTGGCTCGGCTCTATGTGCACCTGGTCGGCCAGTTGACGCGCCGAGTTCCGCAAGGTGATAGGCTGGTCGGGAGTGCTCGATTGCTCGATGGGTTTCCAGGTTGGCTCGACCAAGTAAGCTCGGAAGGTGCTGCGCGGGTGTTGGTGGCTGGTGAGCGGGAGGCGCCCGGCTGTTCGGTAAGTTGCCAGGTCGGCTCGACCAAGGTTGCTCGGCAGGTGCCGCGCGGATGTGGGTGCTCTCGTGCGGGGCGCTTCTGGTCGAGAACCCTGCTCGGCCTCATCCCTGCTCGGCGGGTGACGCGCGGGTACTTGCCCTTTTGTCGGGCATGCTCGTTTGGGAAGCTTCTCGGCCTCGGCACTTCGGCGCGCGGGTGATGCGGGGTCTCGTTTGCTCAATAGATTGCAGTTTGCTGACCCGATACAATTCGGGTCGGCCCGATGCGTACTGGGTAATCATGCATCTGGGTCGGGTAGTTCCTCGCTTATTTCTGACCCGTATTTGGCCATATAGTACCCTTAATATCCCTATAGTTATTTGGGTCAGGCCGACCATCAACAAGACCCTGAGTGCGGAGTCGGCTATCAGTTAGGCGAGTTCGGACTCATTAAAATTTTTTTTTAGGGATGGGTCGACATTGGGGGCTAAATTTTTGGTCTCGGTATTCTGTTTCGTTTGTTATGGTACGCCCATAGTTCTGTCCTGTTCGTCATGTTCGTGGTCTGTTCCTCCGGTCGTACGTAGTACGGATCGTCAGTGTACCGTACGATTAGACAAGAGCCCCTTGTCTTTATCCTTTTCGTCCTCTTCTTCTTCAATGATCATGGGGGCCTCTTATCCTCTTCCACCTTGGGGTGCGTACCTTTGTCCTCTTCTTCTTAATGGAGTGGGTGCCCGTAACTCTTCCTTTCTTATAAATGACCTCCCCTCTTCACTTCATTTCATCCTTTGCTTTCTAATTTCTCAAACTTTCAAGACTTGTTTTTCTTTGAGGTCTTCTTGAGAAACGAAGCCCTTTTAMCTCTCATTTTCTCTTTTGTCTTCGTGTTCGACTTTGTCACCTTCTACCAGCTCTCCTTCCATTTCGAGCTTTCTTCTTGTTTTGTATTCTAAGGCAAAAACTTTTCTTTTCGTGATTTGTTGTTTTAAATGTCTTATAGCCCGGGATATTCTCCGGATGGGTCTAGTGAAAATTATGGGGGGAATGTCAATTATGGTGGGGTTCGTCCCGAGCCGGTGGGCTACGGCTCTCAGTTCGGCTTGAACGAGTATGGCAGTTTTGCCTTCGGCTCTGCTCAGCCTCCTGATTTTGGAAGGTTTGACGATGTGGACCAGTTCGGTTCGAGCGCTCCGTTCGGTCCTGGCGGGCAGTTTGGGGCTGCCTGCGATTATGGGCCGAGGATGGAGGTAGGCATGGGACGTGCGCATGGTGAGGCTGGTCCCCCAGGCTCGACCAGACAACGTGCGGGGGATTGGCTTCCCGACCACCTTATCATGAAGGACCGAATCACTCGGTAAGCCGGTCTTGTCCGGACTCAAGTCGTCGAG